>JAHDVE020003001.1:0-180618 GCA_022606495.2 Halesus radiatus | reverse complement strand
TGATATCACATTTTCTAATCAACAACAGAACTTCGATGTCATTCTTCATTCACATCTTTAAATTAAAAATATAATAGTGAATTACCTGGATACCAACTGCACAGCGTCAGATTTGAAGGCTCCTGTATCAGCAAGCCGGGCAGACACAATACTCTGCAGCTGGGTGTAGGTGTAAGGTTGGAACGTCAATCTAAACAATAATAGACACTTGATACATACTTATCAATAAAAATACAGTGAAACTCGCTTAAAGTTCCCACTTCAGAAGTTTTCATGCTTAAGAGCTTCTTAAATGATTACTTAAAATTATCTTCAGATACTAAATATCAATATTCCTTTAAGAGGAACGGCTGCGTGGGCTGTTTCATACAAAACTTACTCATTGATTAGAGGCCAAATACCCACCCAAACTTAATGAGATATTTTTTTATCAAAAGGTATAGTAAATATCTAGTAAGGATTAGTAGTATTTTTTTATTTTTGTTTTAATTTAGAAAATATAAGCCACGAAAGATGACAAATTATTCATATTTTTAGCTGCAACTTTGGAAAATATTTGTGACTAAATGGATACTATTTTTGAAAAAAATATTCGTCATACTAACTCAGGAATATGATGAAGTATACAATCAAATTTTAATGACTGCTGAAAATAGTTTAATTTGCGACAAAATTTACTATTTAGTTAGCGACAAATTCAAGTTTAATTTCACCTATTTTTTTGTTTGCGTCGCTCTCGCACTTTTTTGTTAGCGGGGGGAAAGGGGAATCGGAATCAGGTACGGGGGACGAGGATCGTATCGCTATAGCTGCTCGCCAACCAATACACTCGTACGTAAATCATCATACTACATCACACACAGTAGGTGGGTATTTAGCTGTGATAAATTCAGCTCGCGCGGATGATTTCTCTAGCAGACTAATTTATTACGGACTAGCTGATGTATACCCGGCCTTGCTCGGGATTTTTTAAAGGCGGTCGTAGTTACATATTACGACCTTTTTGGATTTTCGTTGAGTATTCAGAGTATTCATGGAGTTGTCAATTTACAATATTCTATTAATATATTTTTGTACGCATATAAAATGTACTGTGCAATTTTGATAAATAAAAATTAAATTCAATTTCGTCATGCGTACATACACGAAAACAATCAAACTGTTGGTAAAAATTCATTCAGTTAAAGAGTTTATTTGAAAATTGAATTTTGTTTTAGAAAAAACATCAAATTTGGTTCCAAACATAGGTACCTATTTAAAGTACCTATAATTCTTTCATTCTTGATTTTATTCAAAGTATTCGATTTAGGTAAGTACTTCAATTAAATTCATTGTTAACAATTAATTCGAAAATTGAATTTTAATTAAAGGCGTAGAGTTCTAGTCAAATAATTAATAATAATAATCAGATGATTTGTATAGCGCCGTTTTTACCAGTTCCAGTCTGAAGATGGCTTTATTTTATTGAAGAAATTCACCTGTAAATTGCTTAGCTAGGCTAGCCGGTTAGTACTTACTTAAAGTCATTAAATAAATAAAATAAAAAAATCCACGCATCGGTGCGCAAATGCGTCCACAGCTCGCAACACTGTAAATAACCAAAGTGTACATAAAAAATTAAAAGTTAATATTTATTAAAAGCTTCTTACGCTTTTTAAGGTAATTTTATAGATATTTTTGAGTCCTAAAATTCATTTTATGATTACTTTCCAGTCCTAAAAAATTATAAGTATCTCAATAAATACCAACTCTTCTTGTGCCACCAATCTTCTAATAAATGTAACATCAATAGAAAAGGAGCAACAAATAACCATGTAAAACTATCATCTCTATAAATAAATTTTCTAATATAACTGTGTTCATCTGAAGCGACCTGCCAGGTAAGTATGTT
The DNA here is from genome assembly GCA_022606495.2 of Halesus radiatus. Taxonomy (NCBI): domain Eukaryota; kingdom Metazoa; phylum Arthropoda; class Insecta; order Trichoptera; family Limnephilidae; genus Halesus; species Halesus radiatus. The sequence continues at coordinate 178,727 of JAHDVE020003001.1, read as the reverse complement.
TTTCTGTATCTGTTTGTACATAATTAGTTAAGAAATATTTGTACAGCGCCTTTGAGGTGATTTTTCACAAAAAACGGCGCTATATCATCCAATTATTATTATTATTATTAACAAGCTAAAACCGGTTATGGTAAAATAAAATAAAAGTGGAATTAAGTTTTATGCGTGTTTTATTATATTATTATAATGGAATTCCACCATGTATTGTCAGTTTCAAAAATAGAAATATTGTTCTATGTTCGTGTAAGTTGAACGACCCATATTTGGCATATTTAATACCAAAAATTTTATACCATTGTGAATTTCCATTTCCTGTGCATATTACTCCTTCGACGACATCAGTATTTACAGACACTTTCAGTTTCGGGTCTTCAGAGTGTACATATTCTATTTTCTTGCACATTTTGCACTAAACATAATGGCTTAGAAAATCATTTTGTCGTTCCTTTACAAATTTTAAATCGAAAATGTGCAGTTTTCGTGTTCGTAGTTCGGCTCGCATGTCTACCATATACGCAGCCTTAGATGTAGAACAACATTTATTATAGGTTGTTAGATGTTCGCAAATGTATCGAGATGATTTGTATACCGCCGTTTTTGTGAAAAATCGGTAAAATCACCCCAAGGGCGCATATGTCGGTATGTCGGTAACCTACATGCGAGGTCTGTTCAAAAGCAAAGGTGAATTTTGAATTTTCGCGGGCTGTGTACATTCGATTATCTATTTTTTTTTGTTATGTTGGTACACATATGTTTATCGTATGTTAGCATTATCAACCATTTTGGATTAGTGGTTTGTTTTTGACAATTGGAAAGGTTAGTCACGTTTATGTGTTCTTCGATTTTTTACTTTTGAAAAATATAGTATTCCATTGGGATCATTGGGCCTTGGTTTCGACGTCATAACCTACCCACGTTTCATCACCAGTTATGACCCTTTTGAGAAAATTTGGATCGTCATTGACGTCATTCAACAACTCCTCAGCGATACTAATGCGACGTTGGTTTTGCTCAAAATTTAGCAATTTCGGAACAAACTTAAACAAATATAATGAAATATAAAATTAATTTTATATTTAAAATATGAAAATAAGCATTATGGTGGACTTTAAATTAAATTAAAAACGACCAATTTACGATGGAACACAAATATGCTATACAGAATTTAAAATATCGACCCGAAAAATACTTTTTTTTTTTAATGTTTAATTTTTATTTATGTAATCATACTTACATAGCAAATGAGATATATCTTTTAAAAGGTATGATAAACCCACAAATAATTTTCTAAGCTGTTTGTAAAATTGTTTTTTTTTCATGGCACATACTTAAAAAATTAAAACAAAAATAAATAAAATACTTCTCATCCGTACTAGATATTTACTAAACCTTTAATTAAAAAACATAGATCATTCCGTTTGAATGGGTATTTTGGCCTCCAATCCAAAATTCAGTTTTGTATGAAACAGGCACCGCAGCCGTTCCCCTTCAATCTTAGCACTCTAGCTCACTCAAAAATCACGAGCCGCCACTGCCTGATAGTAACCCCGTAGCGAAGGCTAAGCGGGTACAAATCCCAATTAAATGAAGAAAAAAAATCTTTTTCCAAATGCAGTGTTCGTTTATTGGATTTGGATTGGTTAGTAATTCGAATATTTTGTAATGGTGAAAGTTGTTGAATAAGTCAAATACTTTTAGAATAAACTATTATTCAACTTATAATCTAATATAATATAAGCTTAGCTAATTTAAACAATATGAATAATAAATACTCTTTGGAATCGAGGCTATAGTCTATAGACACACGTCTATATATGCAAATATATAGACGCGTGACACGTTTTTCTGTTTCATGCGTCTATCATCAAACGTCCACTCGTAATGCGGACATGCCGACAACTAACACCTCGCTTGTCGCTATGACAGTATGGGTGGAGTCTCCCCCCCGCCTCACGCTCCCTTGATAGATGATAGAAAGAGACACACGACTGCCAATGAAATTCTGAAATCGCAGGAACACGAGCGAATGCGTTCGTCTTAAGAGGAACGGCTGCGCAGCCTGTTTCATACAAAACCTAAACCTAATGATTTTTTTCATCAAAAAATATAGTAAATATCTAGTACGGATTAGAACTAATTTATTTATTTTTGTTTTACATTATGAAATATAGGCCATTAAAGAAATTGATTTTTCACGATTTTAGAGTCACCTTTAACAATTATTTGCAGGCTAACGGTGATTTAAAAAAAAAAAATTCCCCATCTACTTTGAAAATATAATGAATAATAAAATAAAATACTCAAAAAAAAAATATTAAAATAAACATTACGGTGGACTTTAAATTAAATTAAAGATGACCAATTTACGTTGGAATACAAATTTGCCATACATAATTTAAAATATTGACCCGAAAAAACGTTTTTTTTTAAATGTTTTGTTTTTGTATTTTTATTTAGGTAATCAAATAATATAGCAAATACGATAATTTAAAAAAAAAAATTCAATAAACCCGGAAATAATTTTCTAAGTTGCCTCTAAAATTATGAAAATTGTTTATTTTTTTTGACAGGAGTTGGTTTATTGTATAACTATTATAAAAACTTATGATTATATTGCACAATATGAATTAGAACAGGAGACAAGTAAAATGATTTAAATACGGAATAAAGAGAGATATTTTAATTTAGCCAAACAACAGGAAGAATGAATTCATTAGTGACAATCGGGAATTAAAAGTATATAGGATACACAAATGGCGTTACCATTGCTGTAATTGATGTGTTTGATGGCTGTTAAAATAAGAATTATTAGTGGACAGTTCAGCAGGTAGCTACAGTACAATGCACTTGTAGGAGAAACACTGCGTCGTACAGCAACATGCACTTACGAATGTAGAGAAAATAGAAAGTGAAGACTATCATCGATGAGACGTCATCGTCTTCGATTTCAACCTCGTCCGATATAACGGGGGCCGCAATTAAACGGGTATTTATCAGACGGATACTAGTGCAAAACACGGGTTAAGCAACAAACTATCCTTCTCCACCGGCAGAACAATTGATAAAACAATCAATGCTGATGCTGTCTCCAATAGTTTTTAAGAGCATAGATACTTATGCTCTCCAAAATAGCAAAGTTCTGGAACAACCCCTTGGCAGTCTGAAGTGCTGCTTCTGACGAAGTCAAGTAACTTCCGAACTGCAAGCAGTAAAATCCGAGCACGCTCAACAGAAACGCTCGTCGGATAGAGCCACCGATAGTGGCTGCACTCCCTCCCTCGTGTAGAGAAACCTTAAAAAGTTTTTGTTGGAATTCATTAGAAAAGCTGTTAGTTAACCTGGTGAGTCCCAGCCGGCTGGCAACGCGCCCCATCAGCAATCTCTCGGGCAGGTCCATGGTGTTGGCGATGGCCACCACCACGAGGTGGGCGGCAGAGTGCGCCGGCCACTCCAGCAGGTTGTACAGGACGTCTTGGCGGCGGTTGCAAAGCACGTCCAACTGAAATAAGCAAACATTCGAGCTTAAACATTAATAACCCTGAGGCAGAACTATATACAGGGAAACTCGCTTAGAGTTTCCACTTATGAAATTTTTATGCTTAAGAAGTTTGATTTTTTCGGTACCTTCAAGCATGAATTTGAAAAATTGGCTAATTTATCCTACATATAAGTCCCTTCGAAATTTTTTTAGGAGAGTTTGACTGTATGTACATACTCGAATTACAACAAATTACAAGTTTATACCTACACCGACAAACTGGGCACTGCCAGTCTGGACTTTGGGGGGTTTTGATTGTTGGAAATGATTTTACAGCTATCATTATGTAAAAAAAAAAATCCCGCATATCTCCACAAGAAGTTTTATTTGATTATTATAAACCAAAAATTACATAATTGGATAAGTGTTTAGTAAATTTTACGAGTATAAGAAAATAAATATAGAAATAATTATCTATAAACTACCTCACTAGGATGAGCCTGTTCTGATATTATAAGGATTTCCTCGAACGCAAGGTGCAAGGTGTTGGGTGTTATCTCCAGTCCCTCTTTTACAAACCTTATAGGGGAGTATAAAAACCTTTACAATCTACGTATACATGTAAAAGTCTAGATGTTTACTTAGAGAGCAAATTAATATTTGATAAGTACATCGAACAAATTATATCAAAATTCTACAAGGTGCTAGGCTTCCTCTTAAGAATAAGTAAAGACTCCACAAATGTTGTTTTGTTCATTAGTCAGAAGTTCACTGAAGTATGCGTCCACTCTATGGAATCCACATTATAAGGTATACATAGATTTAGTGGAATGTATACAGAATAAATTTTTGAAACATTTACGCCACAAATACAACAAAAATAATATGTTAAGTTTAAAAAAAGAATGTACTTTGTCAGATCTATCGTTTCTACATAACCTACTAAATAAAAAAATCGATAGTCCCGAATTGCTATCCCTCGTTGGTATAAAAGTTTCAATGAGGTGAACCAGGCACACTATACTTCTTCATGTAGAAGCAAACAACACTAATGCAGCAAAGAACTCACCAATTACTCGCGCGATTTGATGATTCTTTACTAACATACAAATCAAATTTATTAAATTTTCTTAGCGTAATATAAACTACTTTAAAACTACACTTATTTTTTCTTTTATTCATGGTCAATTACAATTCTTGATTTCATAATTTCTCTACACTTCTCCACATCATCTCTCCATATCCTTCCTTTCTTTTTATTATTATTAGTTATTTGTATAGCGCCGTTTTTGTGAAAAATCACCTCAAGGGTGCAACATGCATTCATTAGTTAAGAAGCATTCTCACATCAGACAAAATTAATAAGATATTGTATGGACATGCATACATAACAGGTACTTTAACCGTTTGAGTGCCATTGTTTTTTACTCGTATATACTTAAAAATGCCAAGGAAATCTTTGTTTTTTATGTCATTTACCCTTGTCTTGAAAAAAAAACTGTATCTCTTCCAAAAATTGTTCAATTCTAATAATTTTTTCGGTGTTTTCTTTATAAAAACATGAACAAGTGTAATAAAAAAAAAAAATGGAAATATATATTGTAAACAAAAATTATAACAAAAACTGGAATCTAAAAGTAAAAAAGTTAACATGTGTGCTTTCCCGCACAGACTCCATGAAGCCTTTTCTTACAGCGGGCACCAATCAAGTTGCTCCTCTTCACAGCGCTGCCATCCTTGCTGCTGCACACTACACAGCGCCGTAATTTACGCCCGGGTAACTTTTCTAATCCAATACTTCGAGGAAGAGATGAAGTCTGAGTAGCAGGTTCTGGTCTATTTTTGTGGAGCAACCATTTCTCTTCTAAATCATCAATTATACTCGATGTAAATTTGAATCTTTTCATTTTTTTGTCTGCATATTTCTCACTATACAATATAAATGCATTCACCACCATCGTTCCAAATACATTGAATACAACCTTCTTCCAAAATTTAAGAGTTCTTCGTTCATCCAAATAGGCGTATAGCATTTTGTCGCTCTCATCTACTCTAATAAATTGATTATAGGTGTGTACCATTGCTGGTTTATTTTTTATAGATTCGTAGTTTCCTCTCTTTTTTGTGACAGATACATTTGCCGTATCGCTGTGTGTAGAAATCAAAATAACCGGATTTTTTTTTTTGTCTTTTTATCTGTAAAAGAACACATCAAGACTGGATCGTTTGTGAAATACTTGGGCTCGTTTACTGGTACCGTTTTGGCTTCTTTTGGAACAAGCTTCCTATTTCTACGTATGCTTCCTGTTAGGTATGTGGCTCTCTGATAAAGGGACCGTGCAAGTTCTACACTGGTGTAAAAATTATCGGTGAACAGGTGGTATCCCTTGTTCAGGTAATTTCCCATCGACAAAGTTTTTCTGCCACCATAAATCCCAGACCTTTTTCTTTGATCTCATCTTTGTCAACTTCAGATTTAGCACCACGGTAGCAAAAGAATCCAAGACAATATTTCGACAAAGAGTCGCAAAGCATCCAGAATTTTATACCCCATTGATGATGCTTCTTGTTGGGCAAATACTGTTTGATCACAGTATGAGCATTTGTTCCAACAAGAGATTCATCTATACTCAACTGTTGGTTGGGTACATAATGCTGCCGGAAAAGCAAATTGGCGTGATCTACCAACACATGAAACCTGGTACATGGATCGTATTCTGGATGTCCAGGAGCTAAAGTTTTATTATCTACCAAATGAAAAAATTTCAAGAGCAACTGAAATCCGTTTCGTGCAAACATTCTTCCAAACCATGGAATACATCTTGATCCTTTCATCCAATGAGAAAAAATAGTTGGCCTCCTTGTGATGCCCATTTCCAGTATAACGGCAATAAATCCTCTCATTTCTGGGATGGTGACTGGTTTCCACAATTTTGTACGAGATTGAGACTTTAAATTTGGATGATCTTGCAAAAACTGTGCGGCGTAACGGTTAGTTTCAACAACCATTTTTTTTATAAGAGCAGCCGTAAAGAACAAATTGAAGAAATCAATAGGTTTTGCATTACCTGGTGGGGTATGTTTTGGTCCTGGTAGTTTGCAAAATACGTGCGGAGTTTGTTTGCTGTATTGCGTATCCGGTGGTAGGCGTCTGAATTGGGTCGAGGTCACATTGTCATTTTCGCAGTCCGGTATATCCTCCGTATCAGCAAAATAATAGTTATCATCACTATTATCACTCTCACTCAAAATTTGCATTACGCAGTGTGAGCGCACCACAATGTCACTCCCGCTATCACTTGCTTCACAACTTGAAGAACGATAATTTTCACTCGAACTGTTTTCGTATTCCGACATTTGGGGTTAAAAAATTCTTTCCCCAAATCCTTTTTATATTGTAATTACTAATAATATTATAATATGCACTTTATGTAACACATAGAAAGATAAAAAATACTTATAAAAATGCGCGCGAGCGACCTCCCCTGTTGCGTGCTTAACGGCAACTGATTTTGGACGCGCTGTCGTGCTCCTGGCAATTTTAGATGGTACGCGTAAGCGCGCGCCTCGGCACTCTAATGGTTAATAATGTAAATTTTAATATACCAACCTTATCATTTGTAATAAAATGTACTTACTGTGTGTGTCTAAATAAATAAATAAAATAAAAATGTACATATATTATGATGCAGAAAAACTCATTTAATAAGTTTTCATGCTTAAAACCCTTTAAGTCTACTATCAAAATATGATGTAGTGAGATCTGGTTTTCTCTTTTTCTAAAACACATGTCTGACCTTAAGAGAAAAGGAGATAGAACAGGTATTATGAGGACCGTCATTTGGTTCCCAATATGGAACACCTAGAATCGGAAGGTTAAAAAGTTTGTTTTTTTCAGTTTCTCGAAGGCTGAATATGAAAATAATTGATTGAGTGATTTTGTTTGATTATAACTCATAATACCTCGTCAATAAGCAGTACTGTTGTTAATCTCCTCGGCGCTGGCTTGGTAAACCGTGCTTCCAGTAAATTACACGCTTGCTCCCATGCCACAGTTTTACCTGAAAAAAAAATTACTCTGTGATGCCTCATTCAGAATGGGAGTAAAAAAATCAACGCCGAGCTTTTTGAGCCAATTGATCAAATTGATTTGTTTATTCCACTCGGATTGGAAATTTGGCTAGAGTGTTTTTGGACATGAACACTTCAATTAGCTCTTTTATATGATTTTTAGGAGAAACTAGTTAGTAATTGTGATAGCAAACCAGTAGTTAGTATCCCACCTGAGATTTCAACACTCTTTCGAAATTTCGTATTGAACATTTCAAACACTTTTTGAGAACGTATAATAACTAGCAAAGATTTTTCAAGCAGTTTTTGCAAATCCATAACTTAAATATGATATTTGTTCTTTTTTTTACAGTTAACACATTGACGGACACTTGTCGGCAACCATGGTTCGTGATACCACTTATGCAGTATTTTGGTTTAAGAGGAAAATTTTTTAATGTTTTTTTTGAAAAATTTATACAACTAAGTCGGTAATAAATTTTTTTAACCGCCTATCACCTTTGGGTGCGCTTCTATACAGTGTAGAAGTTGACGCAAAATAGACATGCTACATAATACTACTTCAATACAAAACTTGTCTTTGTATAGTATCCCTGACTAAAATATGTATATGTAAAGAGTGTCATATCACATCTCCTCAAAAATGGCGTCAATAGACGTTGTATCCGTGAATGTGTTAAATAGATATTTCAAAAGCTGAATGATTCAATATAAATTTCATTGGAAGCTGAAAATAGTTGCATTAACAGAAAAAAATCTGTACGAATTTTCAGATACCAGAACTTACTCTTTAAGAATTTTACTGCTTTAGACATCACACAAAGATATTTTCTTCCATAATCAATATACTCGTATATTATAAAAAAGTCCAAAAAAACATGCGGCCTGCAAAAACTCAGAAACGAGTCCCGGTACGATCAAGGGAGTTATATGGTGTGGTAGATCTCTATCCCCCCTCCAGGATGAGGGTTCCCGTTTTTACCTAAAGGGCGTGCTTTTGAAGATATAAGGGCTGGAAGTTTCGCCCTCTTGAAATTTCAAGAACAGTCTTCCGGAAAGTTCTATTCGATAAAGCTGTAGAAAGTTCTGGAAGGCGTGGCGGAGAATGTCGATAAGTCTAGAAGGTTCCGGAAAGTTCTAGAAGGTTGGATAAAGCTGTAGAAAGTTCTGGAAGGAGTGACGGAGAATGTCGGTAAGTCTAGAAGGTTCCGGAAAGTTCTAGAAGGTTCGATAATCTTAATTTTAAGCAATATATACTATAAAAAAACTATTCGAGATCATTTCACAACATTCCAGAACATTTTGGAATGTTGTGGAATGTTCGGGAATAGGGAATCAGGAACATCATTGTGGAACATTCCAGAACACTCGAATGTGGTCCTGAGTGAAGCCGGGTACCCTAGCTAGTAAACGAATAAAAGAAGAATTTATTTATTTACCCGTTAGCTGCCTGTAGATATGAACGTAAGCCTGCCTTGGCTCAGTAAGCCGCATTCCATTGATTTCAATAAACTCAAACTTGGGCAATTCATTGTGCTTGACTTGCTTATTCAAACACCGCACCACTTCTGTCACTGTGGCTGTCTTTCCCGTTCCTGGGACTCCAGAAATATACATACAACTGAAAATAAATACAAATTAGATTTCCTTAGGTTCAGTTTTATTGTTGGGTCACCTAGGGCGTAATCGCCAAAAAATACCAATAGCCATTGAATCACGTTGTGTCATATCTGCCACAAAGTGACACATTCTCATAAAACTACTTTTCTATTATGTTCGAACATATGATATAAACAGTTTTAGAAGGAGAGAATACCGAGCTTTCTTTTAGCATTTAAAAATTTATCACTGACGCACCTGAGTAATTTGAAATAATTCTATGAAATAAAATTTTGCATTTGAAAAATATTGGTCCAGGTTTGCAAAGTAATTTTTTAATAACTATTTTTATATAAAGCGAAAAAAAGGGAAGTGACGGTAGTCTTTATAATAAGTTTCGTATAAAGTGATATTTACAATCAATCAAAAAACTGTAGGTAAGCGATTTAAAAAACTTTATATTTGCGTACAAAATTTAAAGTTTTTTTAATTGCATATGTCCATTTGTATTATTAAAACCTGAAAGAGTCTTTCATCTACTTTCAAAAACAGCATTTAATTTTGGGATATGTTAAAAAAACAACAAAACTATTGGAAATTGAATGCCAAGCGGTTATTTTTTTCCAAATAAATCTCTAATCTGATTTATTAACTAACACAAGTATAGAACATACAAATACTGTATTTCGGAGGGAACACCGGTACACTTTGACACCTTAATCTATCAGCAGGAGTTTTGTAGAGGTGTTAGGAATATAGATCAATAGAGATTTCCAGAGTGGAAGATACTCTCAGTATCGCCCTGGTGAAAGACCACCAATTAGAATTGGAACATTGCTTAAATGGCTTTTAGCCATGTTTGATGACCAGATCTGAATAGCCAGGTATTTCCCCACCTTCCTCTACCCCCTTCTCCTTCCTCACAACATTCCCCAATTGGGGATGCCATAGTCTCACTGGCTCCAGACGGTTGGGAACAGTTGGGAATCTTGTGCGGTATTCATATAAAAAAAAAATAATGGCTGAATAACTTTTTCAGAATGATTATTTATTAGAACATCTCTATTTATGAGTTTTCTCAATGATATGATTGACCTACGTTCACAATGATTGATGGCATCGAATACGTCATCGAGATTGGTAGAAATGCGTTAGTTTGACGTTTTTATGATTTAGTTGAGGTCACTGGTGTATGATCCAGCAACCGTGACTTCAAGAACCGCTATTGATGGCATTAAATATGTCATCTGAATCACAGAAACACGTCACAATGATGCATATGATACTCCTTTTGCACGTTAATCATTAAGGATTTGAGGTGACCTTTAACAAAACAAAAAAAAAAGAGAAAAAAATTTAATAGCATTATGTAATTCTCTAATATGCCCTAGAAAGTCTCGAACCATCATAGAAAAATAATCGCCTATTTTATAATTTGCATTTGTAAATATGTAGCTGAAATACGCTTTCGAGGCTAGACACCAAAATACTACATTTACATAAAAAACCACACTACATTTCTTAAATTTTATTATTGTGACAGCTGTTTCGGCGTTTAAGGCCATTTTCAAACTGTGGTTAATCCACATTGTGACGACTTATTTATATGATTTAATTTACTTCCACTCCTTTTAAATTTGGACGGGTAATGATTTATTATCGGTGAAACCGATTTAGTTAGAAAACCATTAAAATTCTGAATTCTGTAAGGTTTTCACATTAATGTGAAAACCGAATCAAATTCTTAAAAAAATATAAATATATTTCTAAAACTATATTTCTTTATCTCAAAAATAATAAAAATGTAGACGTGGAACTCTCAACATATAGAAACGAAACATATAACATATAGAAAGAAAAGCTCTAATAAGAAGATACCATTTGTACGAAGACATGGTACATTCTCAAATATTTGAGTCAGGTCATGTCAAGAGTTAGAATAACAGAAGAGTATGTATGAGACTAACTAACCATCACACCGTTTCTCCACAGGGGTAGGCAGAAAGGACGGACTCGATCTTGGCATACACTTCTTGCTTCATTCACATTCATACAACATCTCATACATTCTCTTCTGTTATGCATGATATGATGTATGAATGTGAATGAAGCAAGGAGTGTGTGACGAGATAGTGACGGTCTATCCTCTCTCCCCCACCCCTACGAAAAACAGCATTTGTAAATATGGTAACAACAGGTTAGTGAGTTGCTTGCTTTTCGTTCTTTAAAAAAAGAAATGTTTCTGGGTTACGAATAACCCAAAAATATTTTAATTCCTCCTACTTTCAAAATTAAATGCGGGAAGTGTTGCTTGTGTAATGATGGAGAACTTAACTAATAGAGGATTGAACCTGCGATGCTGCAGTGGGAACCCGATGCATTTGTTAACTTGGCTTCTAACCAGTCATAATACGTTGAATGTTATTAATGACAGCATTAACTCATCCCATTAGAGGTCAAAGTCACTGTGTCATACAGCTAGTACGGTACTTAATGAGTTTTACCACCAAGTGGATGAACTGTCGAATCAACTCACCCCCCACTGTTGTCGCTTATTTTGCCTTCTATAAAAGTGAATATGTTGTTGAATTCTTCCTCCCTGCAAGGCAAACTCAGTGGTACCGCAGAAACATGCAGACTCTCTCTGGCAATCTGCAGACCACCATCTGAAATAAATAAATGAATATAGATAGACTATAAGCAAAGGATGTTAAGCAGATGCGCGTCTCTTGCCATATACAGAAAGGACATGATTTAGTAGTAGTTTGCTAGCGTTTGTTGGTGGCTTGCCATGCCGCACTCACCTCCTACGCCACGCTTTTTTTCGGATAACGCTAGGGAACGGTCTTTTGTTATTGGTCAAACTATAACTTTTGGCAATTTCATAGAGTAATGGTTATGTCACATGCAGCAAGTAGCAAGGACAGTGATAAGTGACAATTAAATCGTTTAATTAATTTTAACCCTTCCGGTCTATTTGGGAGTTATTCGGTCTATTTGGGAGTTATTTCTCCTAGAAAACAAATAGCCATAGTCTTTTGGGAGATATTTCTCCCATCCCAAAACGGACTCATAAAAGTCATGTTGTCTCATTTTGCACTATAGTGATGTATATGATTTAAACTGTGTTAGAAAGAGAAAAGACACGATTTTTATTTCCATTAAATTATTATATTATCAAAAAGAAGAAATTAAGTCTCTATCCGCGTCTGGACAGTGCGTTAAGTAGAAATTTGGTTTACTGGGTGAGAATTTTATTTTAAATTAAGCATGCTGCGCATCCTGACTGGGTGAGAATTTTATTTTAAATTAAGCATGCTGCGCATCCTTGTAGTTAGGTGGGGGCTATTGTCGCACTGTTTGAACACGCACACAATCAAGTTTTACTACAAATACAAGAGTTGACTAAATCACTTACTTAATTATGAAGACAATATAAGTATTAGTAACACCTATACAACCTACAGTCCACCTCGGAACAGGAATCCCTAGTGAGGAGGACTGTGAATAAAGAAAAGTATTCTGATATACTTATTCATAACAATGTAACATGATAAATATGAATGTATCTGAAATAGTTCTTAATAAATTTTTTTTTGAGTTGCATGTTTGGATGACATTTATTACTTTTCTCATTTTATTACAATTATACTTTATGACAATTTATTGACAGCGATCTAGTTACCACTTATCACTATCCCTGCTATTGGGTATGTGTAACCTACCCATAACTCGATCCAATGGTATAAGATATTTAAAAATAAAATCCTATTTCCAAGTCGAATGTGAATATCATACAAGAGTCCCCCACAGTTCCCTACTAACCGGAGCCAGTTGGATTATGGCATCCCCAATTGGAGTACGTAGTGAGGCTGAAGGGAGTGGGGAGGGGAAGGGGATTGGAAGAGGAAAGTTAGATCACATCCGGTTGCCAAACACGGCTAAAGCCATTTCAAGCAGTGTCTTGATTCTGAATGGTGGTCTTTTACCAGGGCAATACTAAGAGTATCCATGACTATGTCTATTCCTTTTCATAAAGAATGCATTATTAATGTTTAATTTTCTATGCCTTTGAGACGTAAAAGTATTTATCATTCTTCCAACCAAGAGAGAGATGATGATAAAGAAAAGTATAAGGAGAATACACGATGCGAAAATGAATGGTGTAAGGAGTCGGGAACGCCTGAGGAAGACATGGAGTGACCAAGTAAATCAAATACTTGAGTCGGGTCATGCCAAGACAGAGTTGTATGGCAGTCGACCATCCGGAGATACGGCGTGATGGTTAGTTAGTATTTCTCAGGTGAATAAGAGAAAAAATTGATTTAATTGGGTTGGAGCTGGTTTAGGATTTTACCCCGGGGTCCAGAGCGTTTGTAATAGAATAAGATTAAGCCTACCTTTTAGAATCACAGGATTATGTCTAGCATGAATTGAAGGTGTCATATTACTAGATTTAATTTTTTTACTCATAGGAGTTTTGGCTGCAGCTGGAGTTTTGGCCTTAGGCGTTCCTTTAATCCTTTTAGGAGTTTTAAGTGCGAAATCATCGGCACTATCAGATTCACTTATTCTAGATTTACTTCTTTTTGGGGTGCTCAGTAGGTTCCTTCTTGTTGGAGTTTGAAGAATTTGTTTTGTAGGAGAATCGTTTAAATATTCATTATATTTGACATTTTTTGTTGCTACTCTGGAGGTGCGGCGCTTCGAAGGGGTGTCCTCGAGGTCTTTGACGGGTGCTTTTGATAGGCGGCTAGATTTCTTGCCTTCGAAATTGAGAACTCTCTTAGCGCTTGCCGGGGCATTATCAGAAGAGTCAGATTCGTTTCCACTCTCGAGAATAAATGAGATATCGGCATCTGTGATTTTATTTCCATTCATTTTACCGTGCAGGACCTTTGTTGGAGTAGCATCGTTAGAAGTAATTGCTGTTGATTTACGTTTGCTGCCTTTCTCGTTTTCTTCTTGGTAACTATTGGTTATGTCTCTCATAAGGACAAGTTTGGAGTCATCTGCGTTTTTCACCATCCAGGGTCTTGGATCGCCCAAACTCGAAGCAGCAAACTTTTTAATAAGGCTGTTAGGAGTTTTATTCAAAGCAAGATTCTCTCTTCCCTTCGATTTTGGTGTTTTAAGTAGCAAATTGATAGTGGAAAACTCTTTTCTTTCTTCTTCCAATATTGGTAGCAATGTGAACTTCCTTCTGGAAACAGTGACCAATTGAAATCGACACACAAATGTGCTTTTAGATGTTTGGTTTTTGACAATTTCTGAAATGGCGGCTGTCGTGGGTAATTTAAGGATTTCGCAACGCTTGAAGAAGGTTTCAATGGATACATCTTTGTCAAAAGGTCGGTGGTCTTCAATAACCTGAAATATATATCAAATTTTAAATACATTTTGTAAATGGTTTAAAAACTTCGCCTTTTAATAGACTTTGTTTATTTGCACACTCTATAAAGCACACTCATTCAGCATGTCATTGTGGACAAATATAGTTATCTGCTAATTCCTAAAGCGAATAATTTAAACAAAAATATTTACATAAGCCAGCGATGTGATAGTTCCATGGAAATCTAGAGTGTGGTATATATCATATTTGTAATTGTACACTACCAATTGTAATTGTACACTACCAATTGTAATTGTACACTACCAAAAAGAAGATTGTGTTGTGTTTTTGAAATTTATATTTCACATAATTTTATGGTGCTATATTTTCATCGATCCTCCCGCAAAGTAATATCTATATATAAAATAAGTTTATATCACCTCGGAATCTTCATCTAGCGTGATATCCGAGTCCTTTAAGCAGTTGGCTGGCACATCAGAGGCCCTGCAGAACCACTGTACGTGCGCTCGGAACTTGTCCTTCAGGTCCTTGTCGTGGCTCTCGTACAGCTTCACCAGCTGCCCCACGTCGCAGCCTTCCATCGTGTCAGGCTCTGCCGCATCAGCATTGGAGATCAGCACACAGTCGCCCACCGAAGCGATTATGTTCTTGAATTTGAACTTGCTGAAATTTAAATGAGAATTTATTAAACCCTGTTGATTAACTTACACCTAAAAGACTAGGACAACTTAAACCATAAAAGTCTGTAGACTATAAACCTTAAAAACATAGTTGCCCAAGGAGAAACTGGTGTGATAAGTGGTTACAACACACTTATCTGTAAGTGAATAGGCAATATTAACTGGCGTGATACGTGGTTACAACATACTTACCCGTAAGTGAATAGGTAACATTAACTGGCGTGATACGTGGTTACAAAATACTTGCCTGTAACTGAATAGGTAATATTAACTGGCGTGATACGTGGTTAGAACATACCTGCCTGTAAGTGAATAGGCAACATTAACTGATGTGATTGTTGACAAACACAAATGACAGAACACATCATAGAATGTCGCCTTCACCAGTTTCCCAGAGGCATATCCGTGTTGAACCAAGTGAGTCCCGATGCTGTCGACTAGCTAAATAACCTTAGAATCTCACTTGGACCTCTATCATCTCTCTTTCTTCGTATGGATGAAGAAGAACCAGCGTGATAATAATATGTGGTTGGTAATACAGTTGCCAATAAGTGAATAGGTAACATTCTAGTGAGATTGGAAACATAGTTAACTATAAGTTAGTAGGCAACTGTTACATTTTATCAATTTTAGAAGTCCTGAGCCTCGTTGCACTTTGTCCTCCTTCTTGAGCCAGCGTTTTGGATAACCTTAAACTCTGCCCATCATCATAGAGGTATATAGAGTCGACGTTCCTAGCAAAATCAGTCTAAAAATTTGTTCCTGCGCGTGAAATACAAAGTGGGGTGAAGGACAGAACGCCTTGTGCAGTCATGTAGGCATTGTAGGAGCGCTTTTAATCGACTGAAGCCCGTGTTATCTCAATGTAGCCAATTGGCCTCATTTGTGTGGCCATATTTCGAACGTTGATGTTTACTCCATTTGTATACCTCAATACCTACCGAAAAACATTGATTATGATTATGAAAATATAAATGAAAATTTGGTTGTATGAATGACGACGAAAGATTTTGATTACAAAAAAGTTATTATTCGAGATAGGGAAGGATAACTCACGTATAAAAGTCTACAATCTTGTATCTAAAATCAGGATCATTTGATTGCTGCCATTCAGCCTTCTCACTTAACCACTCCACCGGTTTCGGTGCCGATTTCTTGGGCATGTTGACTGAGTAAATCAATAGTAAAACTTAGAATAAGCAAATCTTCAAAAGAAACAAACAAAATTATAAGAAAACGGGTTTCACAAAGTAAACTCACATGTCAGAAACAACTGATATTTACGCGCGAAATTTTGACATATCTGTATTTGACGTTATACTGACATCCTTGGGTTTTACATTGTACACGTCAATTTGATACTTATTAACATTTGTGTAAGGTGTTTTTTTGTGTTTATCAATTATTATGTGTTATTTTCAGGGATATTATTTTATTTTTCGGGCATCAGTGGCCCAAGTTATAAATTAATTAAAATGTATTTTTTTTACTTCAGGGATCTCGTGACATTGATATAGCCTTTTGTAATCACCTAAAATAAATGACCGAATTCACCGAAATACTTTTCTAAAATGTGCATTTTAAATAATAGGAATTCCCAGACTGGACCGGCCATAAAATAATTTAGCACAAAGGCTAGCCCAGTGATTCCCAAAGTGGTCTATATCGACCCCCAGGGGTCTATGACAACCTGCAAGGGGTCTACGTCAGCGAAAAAAAAATTTGGGGGTCCATGAAATGAAAATGGGGGTCCACGATAGTGGATCTCAACATACACTGATAGTACCTATTTACTTACTACCATCTTATAATATAAAGACATGTACATTATTTATAAAAGTAGCTATGAAGTAAAAAAATTATTATATATGTTTATAAAATTGTGTAAGTTGTAGGATGTAGGCATTCGCTTTGTGATCGCAATACATTTTTAACTTGTAAAAACCTACACATAATGATATCCCAGTATTATCTTATTACAAGCATACGCGCAGTAAAAATCTTGTCAATTTTTGTTTGAGAGTTTTGCGAACTGACTTGTTCAATTTGTCACTCTATAAATACGAATGTGAGACAAATACGTTTATTCGTTTCCTGAATCTTGAAAAGGAAAGTGCTAAGAAAATATTTAAAAATATATAAACTGGTAGTTTATCACACAAATTATAGTGAATCAGAGTTATTTTATTTGAGAGTGCCGGAGAAAGGTAAGTACATTATTTTTTATTAAATTTTAGTTTTGTACTCGTACTTAGCAAAGAAAGATAAATTACGCCAATCATGACTTCAGTTATTTGTAGTTTAATATTCAAATCATGAAAAATTACACGAGTACTCCACAATAGTTTCTTTTTCAAAGTTTTAGCAATCTATATTATAATTACAGTATTATATAATTATAATTACTCCGTAATTTTCGATGTTCGGATTACCGAAAAGTTCGGATTAAGGAAGGTTTTCGGGAAAATCTAAAAAAAGACAACTGTACGTACATATTACGTATGTATTTAATTATTAACATACATGTTTTAATTTCCTTTCCATCGTCGTACCTAGTGGAAAGGGGGTTCAGCGCTGTTACCAATCTCCTAACGAAAAAAAGAAACAGACTGGACATCATTGGCCGAGGAGATTTAAGATTAAACCTGACAAAATTGACGCCAAATGTTGATAATTTATTATTAAAGCATCAGGTTCATCCTTCCCACTAAAAACATTTATTTATTGCTTAGTTTATTTTATGTTTCGTTTATTTTATATAACAGATACAAAATTTTATTTTGAATAGTTTTAATTTAAATTCAATTAATAAATGTATAAAACTTAACACTTGTTTTTACTTTAAGTTTTTAACACCAAACTTCACTACAGTTAGAAATTTATGAAAAATCAATATCAGGTAAGTAGGGGGTCTACCAAAAACCGAAAAACATGGCAAGGGGTCTACGACACAAAAAGTTTGGGTACCTCTGGGCTAGCCGAACCTATTGTTAGAAAAATTGTAACTACTACATCGTAAAATAAAATAATCTTAATTGCTATTTTGGAAAGTCGGCAATTCCTTTGAGATTTTATGGGACGGCAATAAACACCTCAAAGGAATTAAGCCGGACGACGGAACGGCCCGCTGAACAATGCGGGTGATAAAAGAATACCTATAGGTAGACAACCGACAGAAGGCTCTAGGAGACAGTCGGGTGAAGTCTTCCACTGAGGAAGCACGAGTCGGGTGCAGTCTTCCGCGCAGGAAGCAGAGTCGGGAGCAGTCTTCCACCGAGGAAGCACGAGTCGGTTGCAGTAGTCCGCCCAGGACAGACGAGTCGGTTGCAGTAGTCCGCCCAGGACACACAGCCAAGTGAAACCTTCCGCCCAGGAAGGTTCCTATTCTCGCTCCTTGGAGAGGCCGCCCAGGTCCTCTGACGACGAGGGAATTTTACGCTTCCATCCCAGAAGGAAGTAACTGATCTTCGCCCTTAAGACCGCCCAGGCCTCTGATTATCGCCGCGTTGCACCTACTCCCGATCCGGAGCATACAAAGCAGCCACTGGACCCTGGACAGCCATCACCAAAAGGGGAAGTGCCTCTGACTCTAATGATAATTCCTCCACCCTGTCAGCCAAGTGAATCTCTAACTTTAAACAACAACTTTTTCATACAAATAATCCAGTGAACCTCTAATTTTAAGAATACAACTTTTTGTGTAGATTTAAGGAAGTAATTAGTTAATTTTAAGTACAAAGACTTTACAAGTAGATTTAAGTAATTGCCTATCTAATTTTATTGAATTAATTATGTCTAATTAAGATTAACTCTAGTTTTAAGACTAACCCCACGATTATCAAAATAAATTACTTGTAACTACCTAAGATCGCATTTCTGTTCCTCCCTTTTTGCATTATTCCTAGAATTATACCAACTGCACTACCCACCGTCATATCAACATATTGTCATTTTTGGAGGCTCTTTTAACATGAATTTTAACCTCGGAATAAATTTTAATTCGGTTAAAATTCGCCCGATTCACAATTTTTTGTTTCTGTTTATAACATCCATTTTATTTTTATTATATTTTTTTGGGACAATTAACAGCAAATACACAATTTAAAAATATGAAATAATAATAATAAAAACAATAAATTTTCCAATGCTGATGATAAATGCTATAAATAAAGTGTGACAATATACGGTTTTAATTCAGTTAGCTCATAGATATACCATTCACAGTTAGCTTAACTGTCAGTCGGTGGAGGGGAGGGTGGAGGGGAACACAGAGGAGTGGGATAAAGTTACAAAAGACATGAGTAGATGGAAAGGCGGTTTAAGATTAAAAGAGAGGTGATACTCGTATATGAGTATAAGCAACAACGGTTAATAATAATGATGACGTACTTATCTAAGTAAATAGTATAAAAATAAATGGTAAATAATGTGGCATAAGAGTAAACGCAACTACAATGGTTTTGTAGCGTAACAAAATAAATACATTTAGCAAAATGACTTTTTCGTGTAAGTGCATCATGGAACATGTACGTGATTCAGGTATTGTGCATCTCATACCCGGCTAATGACAGTGTTGTTTTGAAATAGATATTAAAAGAGAGGTGGATACTCGTATATCAGTATACGCAACAACGTTTGGTAATAATTAGGACGTACATATCTAAGTAAATGGTTTGTAAATTGAGTGTAAGTGGGTTGCTTACCGTAGCGATCGTAAAACAAATGAGTGTGAAAGAGATCACGTTCGTCTGTCGAGAAGGTCTGGATGTCGCCCGTGCAAGTGGTCGCCAACAGGCGGTAACACAGTTTCCCAGATGATTCTTGATAAGTGTTGATTTAGATAATTTATGGGAATAGGTAAAGTGGGGGAGGGAAGGTGAGTGTAACAGGGGTAGGTAATGGGAGGAGAAAGTGTGTAGGGAGATACATGACTGAACGAGAAAATATTAAGATGGGAAAAGAAATTAAGAAATTATTAAGATGAGAAAAGGGAAGAAGATGGAATCAAGCAATTTTTTTTAAGTCCTCTTCTTTGAAAATGAGTATGGGTGGCGACGTAGGGTTTTTTCGTAGAAAGATTTTTGAGTTTTTTGTCCGTATAAATTAGTAACCTTTTGCCTTCGCCAGACCCTTGCCTCATGGAATGATATTTAATGAAGACATTTCTAGGCGGCTGCCTGTTTCATGGTGATCAATGGGGCATAGTTACTTTGTATGAAGTCTAGTGTAAACACATGGATTTAGTATATAAACATGCTGAAAATTGGAAAAATTATAAAAGAATGGAGAAAAAGACATACGTAAGGATTATATTATAAAAATATACCTAACTTTTTTATTATATTTTTTGTATGTGTGCATGCATTCATGCACACATGTGTGCATACGTACATACACACGTAAACACACATGCACAAATATATATATATACATATATACACATATACGCACATCCATACGCATATATACACATACACATATATACACATACGCATGCATACACATAAATCCCCACACCCATAAACAATACATACATCTCTATCTCAGTATAAGAAACAGGCTACTAACAATATCACATTCACTCATCAAAAAGTCCCCAAGCGCCTTTCTGAAACTGTGATATTTGGCTATTGACTTTATTTTAATAGTTAAATTATTGAAGATTTTAGGAGCAAGGAAATTAAACTGTGCCATTGGGGTTTTTGTTGCTGGAATAATATAATTGGATTGGTTGGAATATCTATTTGATTAAAAAAATATTTTTTTTTTTTATATTTGAATTTAAAATGGGAGGATATGTGTTTGACGTGTAAGGATTTCATATTAAGGGGGAGAGGGACGTCGGAGAGTTATTATTTATTAATTCAAAATAATGATAATATTATTACGCAATACAATAAACACAATGTTTTAAAATAGAAAAATATTTATTAAATATTTTTAAAATTTACATAGGCTTAGCATTTTTCAAAATCCGATCAGAAATATTACTTTTTTCTGACCGTCCCATTGTATGTTTTACAAAATATTTAAAATACGAATATGATTTTTAAAGTGGAGAAAAGTATGTTAAATCATTTATCGGTGCGTTTAAAAAACACAGTTTTTTTTGTAATGCGGATTACAAATCTTTGGTTACGTTTATTTACAAAAACGCACCGATAAATGATTAAACATACGAGGTGTGTTCAAAAGAAAAGGTGAATTTTGAATTTTCGCGGGTAAAAATCGAAGAACACACAAAAACGTGACTAACCTTTCCAGTTGTCAAAAACAAACCACTGATCCAAAATGGCTGATAATGCTAACATATGATAAACATATCTGTACCAACATAACACAAAGAAAAAAATCGATAATCGAATGTACACAGCCGGCGAAAATTCAAAATTCACCTTTTCTTTTGAACACACCTTGTACTTTCTCCACTTTAAAAATCATCGTATTTTCCGTATTTTAAATATTTTGTAAAACATACAATGGGACGGTCAGAAAAAAATAATGTTTCTGATTGGATTTTGAAAAATGCTAAGCCTATGTAAATTTAAAAAATATTTAATAAATATTTTTCTATTTAAAAACATTATGTTTATCGTATTGCGTAATAATACTATCATTATTTTGAATTAATAAATAATAACTCTCCGACGTCCCTCTCCCCGTTAAGTAATTTGAAGTCCTTGAATAAGTCCTCCGTGGGATGAATAAGTGTACTTTGAAAATAGTCCACATTAATAATTTTTTAGCTTTAATTCATGGATTTGTCATTTTAGAGCATCCTCCCCAGACTATTATAACATAAGATATAATTGATTGACATAGGGAAATGTATACTGTTTTTAGTGTATTTTTATTTAGTAATGATCTGAAGATATATGCCAGTTTTCGTATACGGTTTGTATCATTAATTAGTGTTCTTTCCACCGAAGTTTGTTGTCAATTATTACACCCATGTGGCTAATGGAATCTACTCGTTCCGGTGAGTTGCATAGACAATTAGAGAAATCTCTACAAGAATGTATTTTTAGTACATGATTGATTGAAGGCTGACTTGGAATATTAAAAAACTTCAATGTTAGATATTTCGTTTTAGTTATGTTTAACGTGAGTAGATTATCATCCAACCACTGTTTAATATTTTGCAATATGAGTTCGGCTCCATGAAATGTTTCTACCCATGTCTTACTTTTTATTACTAGTGCAGTATCATCGGCGAAAGTGATTATTTTGCCATTAATTGGTAGTCTACATAAGTCATTAATATAAATGAGAAAAAGTGTGGGACCGAATACACTGCCCTGTGGTACACCAAAGTTAATGCTGGTTGGATGAGATTGATTTAAGTGATGGCCACATTGCTTTCTGTATGTTAGGTACGATTTGAACCATTCAAATGCCTTATTCTTTATTCCGATTTTCTGGAGCTTAGCTAGAAGGATTGGACGAGAGACTGTGTCAAATGCCTTAGATAAATCCAGAAATATTTCCAAACATTTATCACCTTTGTCTAGGTGTTATATGTGATGTTAATTCAAAAATAGCTGAATCTGTGTTAAGCCCTTCTCTGAAGCCATACTAGTTTGACGAGAGAATGTTGTATTTTGTAAGATGGTCGCCTTTTTTTAAAACTATTTTTTCCATATTTTTTTATAGTGACGATAATATGGAGATACGTCCGTAGTTTGTTATATTAGTAGGAGTTCCGGTCTTAAAAAAATGGTTGAACTAAAGCAAGTTTGAGATTGTTTGGGAATACACCTTTATTAAGACTGGGGTTAATGATACCTACTAGTGGTTGGTTTATAAAAGGTTCTGTTGTTTCCAGTGTATTTGAGGATATTTTGTCATGATTGCATGAGTGAGAGGGCATTAATTGTTTAATAGTTTGTGAAATTTGAGCAGAGTTAGTGGGGTCTAATGTGAGTATATGACTTGTTTCACCGGCAGATTGATTGATTATGTCGGCAAGAGCATTTTCATCGGTTGATGTCTTATTTAAAATTTGTGATGCTAGATTTTTACCTATATTACAATGATATTAATTTAAATGATTGGTCAGTATCTGGATGGTTTTTTAGGGATGTGTCTTGGCTGTTGATGTTTAATTTATTGATTGGTGGTATTGGGTGATCAGTGTTAAATATTTCTTTAATAATATGCCAGTTTTTTGTTGTTATTATTGCCGGTTCTGGAGAGTTTCTCTTTACAGTAGTTTTCTTTTGTAGTTTTAATGAGATTATTACATATATTTCTGTATTTTTTATAAAATATTTGGTCTTGAGTGTCCGGTTTATTAAGTTAGTTTTTGTGTTTGGAGTTTGTTCCGATTTTAATATAAAAAAATTAGGCCATCTGTGATCCACGGTTTCAGTTTTTTATTTGTTGAATTTTTCAAAGGGGATCCTCAATATGTTGCAAAGGGGTTTCAGAATAGGTATTAAAAGCCACGTTTACGTCTGTGGAACTTAGAGTAGAGAGCCAATTTAAAAATTAATTGTAGAAGTTAGTTTCTCGAAGTTAATCATTTTCTTTTTTATATCACAATATAATATTTTGGTAATGGGTTTGTTAAGCATAAGGCCAATTACTATTGAGTAGTGGTCTGTTATGGTTGATTGATATACAATTCCCTCAACGTTATTTTGTTCTTAGAAATATGTGATCAATACATGAATAAGTCGTATCAGTTACTCCAGTAGGAGCATTAATATGAGAAACAAGCCCGTGTTAAGTCATGAGATGTTTATAATCTAGTGTTTGTGTTGACAAAAGCTTAAGTAAATCAATGTTAATGCCACCAATTAATATTAGATCTTTATTTTGTGTAAATTTCAATAAGGCCAAGTCTAAGGATGACGCTTTTAGAAGTACGCTCTCGACTATGTTCATATGACCACTGGTGAAATCTGCTGTGTGGCGGCAAAACACAATTTCGGTCGGGCCACCCAGCAGTTAGGCCACCCGCTCACGTGGAAGCCACTTTAATCGGGTGAATCCTAGTTCGGATTTAACATAGACAATTAGTCCATCTGATTTGTGTCTTATTATTTTGTGTGTTGAAAACTGTAAGTCCTCTAATATTTTGTGAGTGGCCCAATCTGACGGTCCGGTAAGGAACGAATATTTCACTCGCTACTGCAGACACTGCACAGAAAAGTCAAGTTTGCTAAAGTAAGGTAACGGTTTGCAACCCAGTCCATTGTGGAACTATTCTGCGCAGTGTCTCCAGTGGCGAGTGAAAAGTTCGTTCCTCACCGGACCTTCAGAGAGTTAAAATTATTATGTCAAAATATTATTTAAACCGACAAGTAGGTTATTATAGCTCTTAACAATGCTGCGAATATTTGTTGAAAATATTTTTAATCATGCATAGGGTTTTAGTATGAGGGATCACACTCTGAGGGATCATTGGTTTCAGGAGTCATTATGTTTCCATGGTTTTCTATTTATACATTAATATCAATCATTTGTTTTGACTAAAATATTATTTCTTTTTTGAATGATGAATGTTAAAACAAAATAAACAGTTATAATGATATGTGAAATGTACAAAGAAAACGGAGCTTGAGATAGAAGCTTCAAATGGTTAGGACTAATTTCAAGGTTGGGGTCGAGATTTGAATGCTCATATCTCCGATCCTATGGCATGGATTCGTACTCGGTTTTCGATTTTATAATGAACATGAGTGGCCAGAATGAGATTCCGTAAAAAGTCTACATAATGCGACATCGGTGAAAAACAATCCTACTTTAGGATTTTTTCACCAATGACGCGTTTTGTAGTTTTTTACGGAATCTCATTCTGGCCACTCATGTTCATTATAAAATCGAAAACCGACTACGAATCCATGCCATAGGATCGGAGATATGAGCATTCAAATCTCGACCCCAACTGTGAAATTATTCCATTAAACAGGATTTTTTCCACCAATGTCGCGTTTTGTAGATTTTTTCACGGAATCTCATTCTGGCCATCGTTTTCATTATAAAATGGAAAACCTAGTTCGAATCCATGCCATAGGATCGGAGAAATGAGCATTCAAATTTCAACCCCAACAGTCCATAAAATACGATTTATTTTCTAACCAACCTTGAATTTAGTCCGTAAAATAGGATTTTTTTTCACCAACTTTGCCTTTTTTAGATTTTTTCACGGACTCTCATTCTGGCCATCATTTTTATTATGAAATTGTAAAAAGAGTTCGAATCCATGCAATAGGATCGTAGATATGAGGATTCAAATTTCAACCCTAACCGTAAAATTGCTCTATAAAATAGATTTTTTGTAACCAATGTCACGGTTTGTTAATTTTTCCATGGAATCTCATTCGTGTCATCATTTTTATTATAACATAGTTAACCGAGTTCGATTCCATGCCATAGGATCGGAGATATGAGCATTCAAATTTCAACCCCAACCGTGAAATTAGTCTATAAAATGCGATTTCTTTTCACCAATGTCGCGCTTTGTAGATTTTTTCATGGAATCTCATTCTGGCCATCATTTTCATTATAATTTCGAAAACCTAGTTCGAATCCCTGCCATAGAATCGGAGATATGAGCAATCAAATCTCTACACCAACCTTGATTTTAGACCGTAAAATAGGATTTTTTTCACCAACGTCGCCTTATTTTGAATTTTTCACGGATTCTGATTCTGGCCATAATTTTTATTAGAAAATCGCAAACCGAGTTCGAATCCATGATATAGGATCGGAGATATGAGCATTCAAATTTCAAAACCAACCGTGAAATTAGTCCATAAAATAGGATTTTTTCCACCAATGTCAGCTTTGTAGATTTTTTCACGGAATCTCATTCTGGCCATCGTTTTCATTATAAAATGGAAAACCTAGTTCGAATCAATGCGATAGAATCGGAGATATTAGCTTTCAAATCTCTACCCCAACCTTGAATTTAGTCCGTAAAATAGGATTTTTTTTCACCAAAGTCACGATTTGTTGATTTTTCCACAGAATCTCATTCTTGCCATCATTTTTATTATAACAACGTAAACCGAGTTCGGATCCATGCCATAGGATCGGAGATATGAGCTTTCAAATTTCAACCCTAACTGTGAAATTCGTCCATAAAATAGGATTTTTTCACCAATGTCGATGTCGCGTTTTGGAGATTTTTCTACGGAATCTCATTTTTGCCAACATTTTTATTATAAAATCGTGGAAAGAGTCCGAATCCATGCAATAGTATCGGAGATATGAGCATTCAAATTTCAAACCAACCGTGAAATTAGTCCATAAAACAGGATATTTTCCACCAATGTCGCGCTTTGTAGATTTTTTCACGGAATCTCATTCTGGCCATCGTTTTTATTATAACATCGTAAACCGCGTTCGAATCCATGCTATAGGATCGGAGATATGAGCTTTCAAATTTCAACCCTAACTCTGAAATTCGTCCATAAAATAGGATTTTTTCACCAAAGTCGCGTTTTGTAGATTTTTCTACGGAATCTCATTCTTGCCATCATTTTTATTATAAAATCGTGCAAAGAGTCCGAATCCATGCAATAGTATCGGAGATATGAGCATTCAAATTTTAAACTACCCTTGAAATTAGTCCATAAAATAGGATTTTTTCCACCAATGTCGCGCTTTGTAGATTTTTTCACGAAATCTCATTCTTGCCATCATTCTTATTATAACATCGTAAACCGAGTTCGAATCCATGCCATACAATCGGAGATATGAGCTTTCAAATCTTTACCCGAACCTTGAATTTAGTCCGTAAAATGAGATTTGTTAATATTTTCTTCTTCACCAAATAAATTAAAATGAGTTACGAAGGATATAAAGTTCATTTGTCTCCCCATGGATGAATTTAATTGTTCATCTTTGAAGTGAATATTTTTTCCTTTGTTACTTATACGATTTTTAAAAACAATTACCACATATTTTTTAACAGGATAAATGATGCAAAATAACACCACCTCATCATTTTTAATAAGAGAAATTGTTCTCAAATTAATTGAATTTTGTCAGCGCGCTAGAGGTGATATTTATAAAACAAAACGTCTTCCCGCCGAAAGACGGGCCCGCCGGTGAGCAACGCTGGCGGCTGGACTGTAGAACTGAGAGAATTCGTAGGTTCGCGTTCTCTTTCCGAAAGAAAGGATTCCAAAAGGTCTTTGACGAGATCAGTTTTTTTTTTAAATTGCTGTAGGTCACCCTTCTGGGTACTGTCTGTTTAGCGGTTTATCCCAAGGATTAAAAAAACAATTATTCATCGAATATTTCCATGATTGTTTCAGTATTTCAGAATCGGATGACCAGTTAATATAATAGAATTTTTATGTAGATTATAATTTCCAAATCATCTAATACAAATAATACATACAATTTTTTATTTATTTCAGCAGGTAACATACGAGTATAGCTAGAAATCATGTTATCAATCTTCTAAACGTAAGTGTATTATACAATTTAATGTAATTAAACGTAAGTACATTGTTATGGAATTTTTATCATTAGGTATCTATCGTCCAATGACTGAAATACCCATAAAATTTCTCGTAGGATAACATTATATCGTTACAAGGCAACCAAAAGTTATCAAAATTCACGGCCATGTCTTTGGTAAAAAATAAAATATTAAAATTAATATTTTAACAGGTTTCTACAATATTTTCATTTGTGGTTCACGAGGTTTTTCAATAACTTTTCTCACAAAATAAATGTTATTGTTGTTGTACAAAATGTGTTCATATTAGGTTAATTTATCCAATCAGTTGAATCAATTGTTGAGCGCAAAGTTCGTAAAACAGAAATAAATAGTTCTGACTAAAATACGGCAGGCAATAAACCATCAGATGGTAATAGTAATAAGGCCAAAGCGCCGGAGTACTAGTTAGCCAGATCACATGAGGGGTATTTGTATAAGCCCCAGCTAGTTAGAGGATTACGAAAGAATCCGTAAAATCAAAAAAAAAAAAAAAACGGCAGGCGATCTAAAAGCAGACTTCCTCCCACTCCCAACGCAACGTCTGGTCACCACAAAACTGGTTTACCGTGACTTTGTAACTCGCGAGGTACACTTGATTACTTGCTGGCACTTTTATCTACCGCATCACTTTAATCCACTTCACTTCCCACTGTGACGGGACGCGGACCTGTAATCGAGTTTGATCGTAATATTTTTTAAACAAGTGAAATATGTCTCTGAAACTTTATCATTTTGCTCCAAGCCCGCCGTCGAGGAGTGCTCTTCTAACAGCTAGAGCCTTGGACCTCGACGTGGAAGTGAAAATTGTCAACTTGTTCGCCAAGGAACAGTTGAACGAGGAATTCGTCAGCATCAATCCTCAGCATTGCATTCCTACCTTGGATGACAAGGGCTTTATTTTATGGGAAAGCCGGGCGATAGCGGGTTACTTGGTGTCAAAATACGGAAAAGACGACACACTTTATCCAAATGAACCGCAAAAGAGAGCGGAAGTCGACCGGCTCTTGTATTTCGATGCCGGCACCTTGTTTGTCAGAATTCGGGCAATCTGCGTGAGTATTTAATTGTGTGTTTTTTTATTATTTTATTTATATCCCGCCATTTGCCTCAAGTCCTCTATTAATTCATTAATTAATTAGGCAAAGATTTTTTTTAATACGTTTTCGCCTTTGCTCAACGATTGATGTCAAATATATTAAAAAAAAGTCCTTCCCGTCCTGCTCCAATCCTCTTCCATGTAGTCCATCCACATTTCCTCGTTCTTAAACAACCTCCCATGAGCTTTATTTAACTAACTATTATTTTATAAGTACATATGACGTGTTTCTTGGGAGGAAATTTTTACTGAATAAACACTCGAAGTTTGAATGAATAAATATTATTAAGTAGGAAGGTAGGTAATTAAATGTTTTGTTTACACAAGTACTTATCGGCTATCGTCTGCTGTGCTATCGTCTTCTATAGTAATTTAAAAAAAGAAAACGTCATGCCTGGCAACAATAAAAAAATTGATAAGTTGATGATAAGTTAGTAATTTAGTTCAATGTATATTTTTTGGGTACCTATCTATCGGTCGAGGGAAAGATTTCTTTCGTGTTATTCAATATCGATTTCGAAATAATGCATTACTTTCGAATCACTAGGTGGGTGTAGTAGGTACCTGCTTCAATGAAATATTATTTGAAGTCTGCTGGCGTCGCTTACTTAAGCTTCGCTAGAGCAGGATATCGACATAATTTGACAACTTTAAATTAAATTATACGCTCACTCGTATGTCACTCAATGATCGCACGTTTTTCGCCTAGGTACCTACCTACCGATTTCGCTCATACAGAAGTTTTATAAGCGCACTAGGCAGGATGTTACCAATTTATTCTCGATTCACATCTAAAAAGTTATTGTTTCCTTCAAAATATAATTATCACACCACAAAGTGGTTTCGATACTATACCTAAATGGTTTAATCTCCGTAATCAGTGACCTTTTAACTTATCTACGCCAATGACGAAAATATAATTAGGGAGTTTAACGATTTTATTATTGACTGAGTTTTTATATATAACTGGATTGTTCTCACGTAAGTGTGGACATCTGTAAAAACCAAGTATAAATATATAGATACTTTTTTTTAATAGCATCTAAACAAAATCGACTCCATTGAGATGATTTTTTTTGTTAAGTTTAGTTTTAGCAGTAGAAATATTAAATAAATAACAAAGTTTTTTTTTTAATTCTAAAAAGAGAATACACAAAGAAAAAAACAAGAACAATGAAGTTTTGATAAGCAAATACATATAATTATCTTTAATGTTTTATATACCTAATAATTATTATTGATATTTGACATTCCGTGGTAGAAATAGAAGCTTGTTCGGTTTTTAATTGTAAAATATATGAATATTATTTTTCTATCCTACGACCTAAATGTCATTTCACACGTACATAATATTGTGGTTTATCATAAAGATGGCGCTATACAATTTAATTAACCAATTTACATATTTACATCGAATTTATTATAATTTTGTAAAGGAATGCTACGCCGTTTAGCAGGGAGTTCAGATTATTTTTTTGAGCCTTCTGCAAATAATGAAGATAACGACTAACAAATCAGATAACATAAGATATAATGGAACGTATTGCATTGCACTACCCCCGCACACCTTCTGGAATGAAGACCTATTATTATTTTTATAAAAAAGATAACCTCAATAAAAGAAAATAAAGAGAAAATAAAATAACCGCGATAAAAGATATAATATAAGTACAAATTATTATATTATATAAGTAACTGATAAGAATATTAAAAATAATGTATAATGCCTGTTACACCAAAACCACCTCAAGTATCAGACGGTTCCGGTTACACACAGTTAATATAATATATGGGCGTGGTATATTTCAAGATATCGCTCACCATACAATCTCATACAGTCATCACACACATGTACTATAATATATCTGTGGCAATTGTATGGTGAGCTCACCTCACCCACATATATATTATCATATTCTATTAACTGTGTGTAACAAGCTTAAGGCTTATTCCACAAATGTTTTCTATCAGCCACGGAAAGCAAAAACATTGTGTATGGATAAACAGATGTGTGTGGGTGGCCTCGTCCTAATGTTTTAGAAAAAAAAAACAAGCGCAGGAGACCCGGCTTTACTCGTGAAATTGAAACAGTCTTTTTACCCCAGAAAAACATGTCCCTTTTCTACGTTTAAATATCCATAAAAAGTTTAAAAAAGTAAGCTTTTTATCTGTCAAAAGGCGTACGTAATTAAATTTATTAAGTTATATTACTGAAATATGAATTTAACCAACTATCATTGGATTCGAAAGTGTAAAAAATAAAACAAATAATTAAACATTTATTAACAATAAAACAATGTTTGCAAACTAAATCGTAAAGGTCGACCCAGTGTTGCCAGGTACATTAAAAGTATTTTTAGTAAAATCTATTCCCATGAATTTTTACAAGTCAATAAGAGTATGTAAGTGGCTCATTCAGATACAAAAATAAACCTTTTTATAAAGTGGATCATTACCAGCATATAATTTCTAATAGGCCAAATATAATCAGCGAAGAGTATTAGCTTATATAATAAGTACCTAGTATTGTTTATATTATAATAGTATAGTGGTTTGTCATTTAGACAGTTGAACATTAAACTGTTTTGGAAGGAGGTCAAAAGGTTCCGGAATGGTCCAGAAAGCGGATGTGTGAAAGTGATAAAATCGAAAGATGGAAAAATGCTGACGAATGAGAAAGATATAAAAGAGAGATGGATGAAATACTTTGAAGAGGTCTTCGAAAGCAACCCAAGTGATAGTGATTCTAGTTGCGAGTCAGGTATGAATGAAGTTAGGGTGAATGTTCCCAAAATCAGGATGGATGAAATAAAAGATCAATTAAATGTATGAAGAATGGTAAGGCTGTTGGTTTCGATAAAATTGCTGCTGAATACTTTAAAGGAGATAGCCGTATAATTCTCACATGGTTATGCAAACTTTTTAACCAGTGTTTAGAGGAGGGTTACACGTAATTAGATTGGAGAAGGGCTGTGATCATGCCTCTATACAAAGGTAAAGGGTCACGCATGGAATTTGGAAATCATAGGGCTATTAGCCTGCTAAGTTCAGTTGGAAAGCTGTATGGTAGGATATTGATTGAAAGGGTACAAATGAAAACAAAGGATAAAATATGGGATGTGCAAGGTACATTTATGAGTGGAAGGGGGTGCATGGATCAGATTTTCTCGTTGTGTATGCTCACAGAGAAGTTTCTGGCAAAAAATCAAAAACTTTTCTGTGCTTTTGTAGATATACAAAAAGCATACGACCGAGTTGACAGAAAAAGTTTTGGAAGGTGTTGTCTAAGTATGGAGTGTATACAAATCTTATACAGGCAATCGCATCTCTGTACGAGGGAAGCGTTGCATGTGTTAGGGCAAACGGTGCTTTTACGGGGTGGTTTGACATCACAAAAGGTGTTGAGCAAAGCTGCGTAATGTCACCATGGTTATTCAATCTATACATGGATAATTGTATGCAAGAATTTAAAGAGGTGGGCTTGGGCGCAAAAATGAGTAGTCTGCAAGTATGTTGCCTGTTGTATGCTGATGATGCAGTGGTGATTGCTAACAGTATGGAAGATCTACAGTCCCTCGTATCTAGGATGAACGAAGTATGTATGAAGAATGAGCTAATGATGAATGTAGGTAAGTCTAAAGTCATGGTGTTTGAAAGAGAGAGTACGAAAACGGTATGCAATATAGTTGTGAATGATGAATACTTGGAGCAGGTAGATGAGTTTGTGTATTTGGGAAGTATGTTTACGAGAGATAGAAAGACTGATAGGGATATTGAAAGAAGGGTGAATGCAGGAAACTCCATTAACGGAGGACTGAACGCGGTTGGCGCAAACAAAAATTTGTCCAAAGAAGCGAAGCTAGCAGTCCACAATGGAGTGCTGATACCAACCCTGATGTATGGCAGTGAGGCATGGAACTGGCAGAGGAAGGATGAAAGTAGAATGAATGCTGTAGAAATGAGATCTCTGAGACGAATGTGTGTTAAAACCATGTATGATCGTGTGAAAAATGTTGAGATTCGTAAAGAATGCAAGGCTGATGTAAGCGTAGTGAGCAAGATTAAGAAAGGGATGCTTAGATGGTTTGGGCATGTAGAGCAAATGAAGAAGAAAGGAGTGTAAGGAGAATAAATGACGCAAATGTGAATGGAAGAAGACGCCGGGGACGTCCAAGGAAGACGTGGCACGATCAAGTGAATCAAATACTTGAGTCGGGCCATGTCAGAAGTCGGAATAACAGAAGAGAATGTATGAGACGTTGTATGAAAGTGAATGAAGCAAGAAGTGTATGCCAAGATCGAGTTGTTTGGCGGTCCGTCCTCTCTGCCTACCGCTGCGGTGAAACGGCGTGATGGTTAGTTAGTTAGTTAATAATAGTATATAGCTGAAGTACCCGGCGTTGCCCAGGGTTAGGAATGGTTTAGAGCATAGGTTCCCAAAGTGGTCCGTATGGACCCCTGGGGGTCCATATAGATTTGCAGGGGGTCCATGGCAGGTAGAAAAAAAGGGGGTCCACCTATTGGAGTTAATTTAGACTCCACGTATAGTGAAGCACCGTAGTAAGTTTCGCCTGACAAGCCTACTGTGCACCTAAAGCGAATCGCGTCCACGCAGGCACGTTCACGTGCAAGTTTTTACAAATTTTCATACCAGCAGCAATGCATCGCACAGTGAATAAATACCTCTTGTTCAGTATTGGATCAAAGTTTTTTGGACAGGCTAGGGGGTGGGGGGGGGGGGGAAACGTTTGGGAATAGTGGTGGGCGATCCGGCTCGATTAAACGACGGTTCGCGTTCCCCCGCACCATGCCCTCTCTCTCGCTCCCTTGGCCCTCCTAAAGACGTCCGTAAGACGTTCTTACACAATACTTTTTTCATCCAGATTTCATGTGGATTGTCTTTACAGTGAACTGATTTAGTGATCCGGCTCACTAAACCGAGCCGTTTCGCCCATCACTATTTGGGAACCCATGGTTTGGAGTAAAGCTTTAAGGTTATGATGTGTTACCCCTACTCCAGTCACTCCCCCTACCCCTACAACTACCAGTACAGCTACCCCTACCTCTCTTCCTATACCTACCGCAACGGCTACCCCTACCCATACCCTTAAACCTTCTTCAAACAACACCACTCAATTTGCAAAAAGACGTCTGTAAATCAGTTCAGTAGTTTTTCAGTCTATAGCGGATACACCTATGAACATTGCGTTATATATAGCAGTGAGTTTCTGTAATACCTTACTGTTTTGGTAGGCTCGTTATTATGTTAAAATTTTTAGAATTAAAGGTATTATTGAGATAATCTTTTATAAACAAGAATTCAACTTTGGTATCCACAGATTATTGCTTTTCAAATTATAAATATTCCATTCCATGGATTAGAACAAGACTGTTTTTATAGTAATGGTACTCTGATTGTAAATTATATCAAACACCAACGTTTTTCCTGTCATTAAAGTGGGTCATTAAAAGGTAGAACTATCCTTCCCGTTATTGAGCAGTAGTCAACTGCACAGATAGAACTACCTTTCTCCCTTTTCTGCAGAAAGTGTGTGAATATGTACTTACATTTTATTAATTAAAAACCCTTTCTGTCTTGTTACAGTTCCCAGCTTTGTTCTTGGGAGAGAAGAAAGTGTCACAAGAGAAGAAAGACAGCCTGAACCAAGCCTTTGGTTTCTTGGAAACATTCCTGGAGGGAAAGAAGTGGCTGGCCGGAGGTAATCACTACACCATCGCTGACATTGCTAATGTCTCTTCTGTCAGCAGCATTCTGGTAACTATACTATTAATCAGCAGTGTACAGTATATAAAGGCTGAAAAGCTGTTCCTACCCTAAGAAAGATGAAACAATAAAGAAAAATAAATTCGATCATATTTTTTTCATCACCATTGTTTCATTTTGATAAACTGTTTCTATGAGTATTTGATAAATGAATACTTTTTAGTTAGATAATAAAAGAGGTTAATTTCAAATATTCAATGCACAATTTGTACCCAAACTTGAAAAACTACACAGAGCCTACTTTTGGACATAGAACAATGAATGCCATCGCTATGTGATAATGCTGCTCTAACATACATGCCTAGCTTGCAGTGGTGTGCATTGCTCTATGAACGAAGGTAAGTTGTGCATATTTTTTCAAGTTCGGGCATGAATTGTGCATTGAATTTTAATGAAAATGATAATTTTATTCTCGTTCCGCTGACTTTTGTAGTCACGCGAACAAATGAACGTACAAATTTCTTGCTTCTTTGTATTGAGCAAGACAAGCATGGTAGGTTGCAACTTAAAAGTATGAATTTATCAAATAGAAACTATTTATTACTGTAGAACGATAGTAACATAAATAATGTACAAATTTATGGAAAAAAACCTTTTTATTAATAGCTTATAATTTATTTTTATGGTTCGTTTTTCTTAGACCACGCCACTGCTAACTTGTGTGTTATACTCCATGTCACAAGAGTGGGCCCACGGTGTGTTTTATTCCCTGCCACGAGAGTGCGCCCACTGTGTGTTTCACTCCCTGCCACGAGGGTGGGGCCACCTGCCTTATTAATAATAAACATGAATCATCACGTACGCTTTGGCTTCTGATAGCAATGTCTTGCTACGACTGCTATGTGTCACATTAGGGTGGCGAAGCCATACACTCTCCATTGCCGATGGAGACCAATCGGCACCACGTACACATTGTTGTATCGCACTCGGAGCGTTTGAAGACCTGCATGCACCTGGTCCAGAGCAAGTAAATGTAGAAGCTGATGTAAAATGTCTGGAACAGCTGTTTCAGTGTATAGTCATATATTATGCTTAGTGGCGTTTATAAAATGTTTTTACACAATAATTGTCAAATGGCAGGTGAGATATTGGTGGCATGATTAATTCTTATTTTACAATGTTTTGTAAATCCAGTATTGTTTTTTGCAACACATAACTAATTTTTGTGTCCTTTTATACAGGCAGTTGGATGGAACATAGATGCATTCCCCAATGTAAAGAAGTGGGTTGAAAACTGCACTCAATCTATTCCCGGATATGAAGAGAATAAACAAGGAGCCGCGATATTTGGAGGCGCAGTCGCTGGAAAGCTTGATGCTGGAGAAATCTAATTTGAATCAAGTGACTGAGCAATAAAATACTTTCATTTTAAAAAAGATGATCACTTGATTACTTTTATACTGTTTTTATTTAAAATAAAATACATAATGTTTACAGTCAAAGTATCATTGTACTGGTATAGGGTCTTTATTGGTGCGTTTATAATGTCAGGAATGGAGTTAACCATTTTAAATAAATAACCCCTTTAAGGAATGATGTGTGTTTTTAAAAAAAATTATGTGATTGAATAATATAAATATTTCATATATTTTGTAGAATCAAAATTTGGTAATTTTTAAAACTTGCAACTTTTCATTGTAAGCTTTTCTTTTGATCACAGAAGTGGATGTGTACCCCAAACGCTTCAGCATTTCTTGTATCTCATTGGGAAGGTTATCCTGAATGACCAGCATGTAGCAAACTCCATCGGCTGACAAGATCTGGGGCAACATGGTTAGGAATCTGTCAATGACTTCCCTTCCCTTGATTCCTCCCGCCCAAGCTTTGGAAATATCACTCTGGACTATTTCCAAACTTTCCGTTACCACGTACGGAGGATTAAATATAACTACATCCGCCATATTCCCCTTTAAACATGTGGCGAGGTCCATATTGATGCAATCAATGTTTGTGTTATTTTTCTTAGCAGTGGTAAAGCTAATGCTGCAAGCTATTGGGTTAATATCTACACCGATGCAGAAACACGATGGAAAAACTTTAGCAAAGGCGGTTATATTGATTCCACTTCCAGAGCCGATCTCCAGGCACACGGTTGGTTGTGATTTAGATATGTTTTCAATTTCAGATTCCAAAGCGTCCAGCATGAGGAAAGAGTCCTCTGCAGGCTCGTAAACAAATTCATAGTCACTCTCTCGGATGTGAGACAGTATGGGAGTCTCCATGGTAAAGTAAGTGTTTAGTTAATGTTTCCTTCTTGGGACACGTCGTTAAAACCTGATGTGGAAGCTGCTTGCTCGCTGGTTTCTAGAAGCGCCTGTTTCCGAGCCGCTTCCCTCGATACCAAATGATGAACCTTATCCAATCTCTCCTGTAAACAATTACAATAATTAAAAAAAACTTATAATAATAAAAAAAATCTACTGAATAATAACGATTAACCTAACTCCTGTCAAGCCCATATTTACATAGGAAAATCTACTGAATAATAATGATTAACCTAACTCCTGTCAAGCCCATATTTACATAGGAAAATCTACTAAATAATAATAATTAACCTAACTCCTGTCAAGCCCATATTTACATAGGAAAATCTACTGAATAATAATGATTAACCTAACTCCTGTCAAGCCCATATTTACATAGGAAAATCTACTGAATAATAATGATTAACCTAACTCCTGTCAAGCCCATATTTACGTAGGAAAATCTACTGAATAATAATGATTAACCTAACTCCTGTCAAGCCCATATTTACGTAGGAAAATCTACTGAATAATAATGATTAACCCAACTCCTGTCAAGCCCATATTTACATAGGCTGCCAATCCATGCCTCAATTGTCGAGCGTATGTTTACTAAAGCTACGTTCCCACGTCATCTACTCTATGATCTATTTCATAAAATCTATGAAATAGATCAGTGAGAACAGGCTTATCTATGCAATAGAATTCCCGGTAGAATAGAAGCCCAATGTTGAATCGAATTCGCACCTCTGTGCACAATACAGTCTATGGTTATGTTCAATAAAAAAAAAAACACTTTTCTTTCGAAGATGCGCTGCAAATAACTTTGAGTTCTGCGAATAGAAATGAATTGAAATAGAATAGAAACAGAGCAAGTGTGAATGTGCTAAAATTCCCGTCTATCATAGAAAGGTTAGTTCTATGTGATAGAAAAGGTCGGAACCAAGCATTATGCAATTTTTAAAACAAAGACAGCTTAGCGTAGGAAGGTACAATCATCGTCTAGTGGTTGGCAGCATAATATATAATATAATTTTATAGGTTAAATAAAAAAGTATGACCAATTTTGTTGACATTACCTGAGTACTTTGCAAAATTGTTGATATGGCCGTTATCTTGCGTTTACTATTCATCAATTTTTTAACATACTCCTCGAGATCTAAGAAATTTGACTGACTGTCCGAAATTTTTTTCAGTTCGTCGGCGAGTCCGTCAATTTGTTGTTTCAATTCCACTTGTGATATCCTATAATAAAACCATTCATTTAAATGCTTGTCAATTTGAAAAGAAATAAAATTAACCATTTAAAATACGAGAATTAATATATAGAACAGAAAATAATACAGTTCTATACCTAGTTGCCCTTACACTTTCGTCTAATTTATCAACAGTAGGTTTTAAAAGTCCCATAAGACCTTCCACCAAAGTATCCCTCGTCGGATTGTCACAAAAGTTTTCTGTATTTTCTTCGACAGATGTTGCGGTACTCTCTGTATCGCCATCCATTTCTGAGACTATACTGTTCGCATTGTAAAACCATAAATTATTCGCACAAAAATTACCTACAGTTTTGTCAAAAAATTATCAAAATATTTATCACACTTATAAAAATCGAACATCTGAGGTGACAGTCGTTGTTAGTGATGCCATGCCGCGAAAATTAAAATCGGTAGATAAGAGTGGAAAAATTCGAAGATTTACAACAAAAATCAGTAGGTCTTGGGGCTAGTTGTTTCTTTTACATCTCATTTTTTTTTTCCTACTGGAGGCCATGAGGAAAATAATTTTCCTCATTGCCTACGTAATCTTTAGGGATGCTGTGTGGAATATGGATATATACAGTATGACATTTAACCCCTCGAGTCTTTTTGAGAATAAATGATAATTTTTCTGTAAATAAAAAATATTTTTGTTTTAAGCCACTTTATTTTTATACATATTTATGCATTCGACCGGTTTCGGTTGGACTCAACCTTCTTCAGGAATGTACACATATAAACTATATACCTTCTTCAGTTTATATGTGTACATTCCTGAAGAAGGTTGAGTCCAACCGAAACCGGTCGAATGCATAAATATGTATAAAAATAAAGTGGCTTAAAACAAAAACATTTTTTATTTAAATTATAATGTCAAAACACAAAGTGATTGCTTCCTTCGATAAATTGATAATTTTTCGTAAATATGCATGGTAAACTTTGAAATGGCAATAAAACGCGCGTTTTTTCTTCTTTTTAACACAGTTTAAAATCATATACCTCACTATAGTACAAAATGAGATAACATGACATTTATGAGTCCATGTCGGGCTCGGAGAAATATCTTCCAAACAGACTCTACGACAATTTTTTTTATGGGAGAAATATATCCCAAAAAGACTCGACGGGCTAATAGATAAAATGTGGGCACTGCGATTGTTTAAGATATCTCATAGGAAAGTTATCGTTATTAAAAAAAAGCATAATGGTCCAAGTGCACATTTTTTACGTTAATCAAAAAGGTGTTCAAGAATTTTTGGTATATTTCAAAAGAAATGATTTTACATCATATTTTAAGACAATTTCATGTTTTTTTCATTATTTAATTCTTTGTCTGGAAGATAAATACACGGAATTTTTATAGAATTTCTTGAATTTATGTGTCGAAATATTCATTCATTAGATGTAAAAAAATTAAATCAAAAATGAGAAAAAATGAATTAGTGTTTTGTGTCATTTCTTCAAAAAACAAACTCGTCAAATGCGAATACTTGAAAACATTTGAATGTGAAGAACACATTTTAACCTGTTAACCGGAGAATTTAATTTTGATTATGTAAAAAAGTGTGCACATTTAACGAGCAATTATTTCTATAGGAGTGGGGGGTTTTCATCGCAATGACGAAATATATCGTCACGCCCATAGTGAACATCGCAGTGACGAAATATATCGGAATATTGTCATACCCGCTACCAGTTGCTTTTTTGGAATGACAAAATATTTCGTCATACTCGGTTAACGGGTTAAAGACGAAGTGAGTAGCTTTGTGCTACCATAGTAATGACATTTTGTAGTTCCAAAATAATAAATACCTGCAAATACCAAGCTATATGTGTGGCTATGAAATAATATGGCAAATAATTAAAAGAGTATATATATAAATTAGTACATTGAGTAAGTAAAACAATTTCTTCAAAATATTGGTATTCACTTTGTGGCGTCATTATTAATAAATACTTTGTGAACAGCACTTTTATAATCTATAAATATCGACATGTTTCGAAAGCGAAGCTTTCCTCATCAGGACATACAGAATACTAAAAAATAATCATGTCATATATACTCATATAGAACTAGGCTCTATGTTCATCATTTTAGGTTCTATACTTGTCTATGCTTGATATAATTATTTTTTAGTATTCTTTATGTCCTGATGAGGAAAGCTTCACTTTCGAAACATGTTGATATTTATATATTAAAAAGGTGGTGTTTACAAAGTATTTTTATTAATTTATTTTATAAGTAAAACAATGTTTATCCAACAATTTTTATTTAATAATATTTACATTCGGTATTAAAAATAATTGTAAATTATTATGTAGTTGTTAAGATTATATGAAAGTAAAAACAATAAAACCAGTAAAATTAACTTGAAAACAGAACCATTTAGATTTTAGCTGCTTTTTGGAGTTTCATTGACAATCCTTTGTAGAGAGCTAACTTGACCACAGCATTTTCACATATCTCCACAAAGATTTCTTCATTAGAATGAAGTATTGATACTTTTTCTGAAAAAAAAAATACACTTATTTAAAATGAATTCTTAATTTTTTACGTGGCAAAAATATATCTTGTAATACTTTATTTTAAGGTAAATTTTCAATAAACATACCCTTTACGATAGTAGTGCACCTATCATTATCCCAAAGAGATGTCTTTCTTCTTTGAATTAGATACATCTCGGTACATCCCATCTGGGTCATTGCCTACGATAAATTAAAAGAGCACAACTTATTTGTAAATCTTTATTATTGTGGAAGTTAATCGGATTGTAATTATCAACAAGACTACTGAGCCCATTAGTTTTATCTAACAATAAAGGATGAAGATTTTACATGAAAAAGTCGAAATGTTAATAAAATAGCTTGTAGCCATACATACATATAATTAAATTTCAATGTATATCATGGTCACCCTACATGTTTACTACATTACGAGTATAATGAATTGGCTGGAATTAGATTAACAGGTACCATGTTGGTACCCAATTCGTAGAAACGTTTATGTAACAATATTGTTCTCTTAATATAATCTGTGTGCTATTTTTTTATTTTGTAAAATTATTAACCTTAACACAGGCTTGTCCTAGTGAGGTTAAAAATTCTAACGTTCAAAAAGATACAATGTAAAGAAACAATAAATAAATACATTTTGGAAAGGGGGGAAAAGAAGTAGGTAATTACAAATACTGTAGAAATACAATAATAGGCGGAGCTCGTGACATTTACCATACATTGAGATGGCAACATGCTAAATCAGCGCCCTAGCGGCACGAGTTGGCAAAATTGGGGTTTTCCATACATTTTCTGTGTAATATATTTTTAATAAAATACAGAAACCGAAAATTCAAAAAATAAATATTAGGTGACCTACATATGATTTTACTCCTTTTTGATCATGCATATATTTTTAAAAGAAGCTTTTAGGATTGTATTGACATTTAAAGCCTCGCTG
This sequence comes from Halesus radiatus, assembly GCA_022606495.2. Lineage (NCBI taxonomy): Eukaryota > Metazoa > Arthropoda > Insecta > Trichoptera > Limnephilidae > Halesus > Halesus radiatus. The sequence continues at coordinate 137,246 of JAHDVE020003001.1, read as the reverse complement.
CTCGCGCACTGTCTAAATTGTTTTAAAGGAAAATAAAATATTTATTACAATAGCAATACAGTCTGGAAGCGGTATAGCCGGGGCCGCTGGAGGCCGTAGTGTAGCATATTACACTTTTTCCGTCTGATTTAACTGCCAGTTTGACTATGGTAAAATAATATCAATGTTTACTGGAACGGAGATTCAGTTAAATAAAGATAATAATGGACTTTTATGTTCACTAATTCAAGTAACAATGAAACTGATAAATAATAAATTATTGAATGTGTACGATAGAATATTATTACCTCGACAAGAATCCGTATATGAAAGGGTGTCATATAGGAAAAACGCTGTTGCAATAGCGATAGATTTATCAATGGGTGACTTATCAGGTACCCTAGAACAGCTCCTGCCCATCTCCACAGAATACGAAGGTTTAAGGCTCCATCAGGCGATATCCATGGGCTCGGACAAAAATATGTTGCGGTTATACTTTTTAGTTTACTATTAGGGCTTTCTTCTTTACTCATACTTTGTACATTACTACTGTCACTTTCTTCTTTACTATCACCACTGTCAGAGTCCTCATCTTTGTCAAGATGCCTTCCAATTTTTTTTTTAGGTTTGATTATAGATTTTTTTGATGCTTTTTTTAATCTTTTAGGTTTAGGATTATCCGATGAATCTGTTCGTTTTCTCTTTCCAATCTCTATTTTAGAATCCATTTCATCATTCAGTAAGACACCGTCGTTGTCCTCCCTCGATGTGTGATGTATTTTCGGGGCGTCGAAGTCGAGTTTAATGTACCAATCTTGAAAGTGTTCTCTTGAAACCCATCTACTATTGACGATCCCGACACGGAATATGCAGTTTATTTCTTTTAAGGCAACCAATACCTTATTTAACGTGAACAGGTCATAAGAAGAAAAAGTACTCTGCAATAAAGAGGATATCATTAATAAATAATAGAAATTAAAGAACATAGAAGTGTAAGCTTCTTAAAATAGAATGTACCTTAATATGCTTGGCTTGGGCCCCCATCTGTCCGGTATTATGAATAAAATTAAATACTTGTTTTGCAAGCTTAACATTGCAATCTTTTAACTTTGATATACAACCAGTAATTATATTTGATGTGTCAGTTGTGTAAATTGAGTTCCTAAAAGAGACGAAAAAGAATAATGAAGCAGCCAGGGCAAGATAAAGTAAAAGAAATAAAGGAGAATTAAACATATTGCAACGTGTAATCTGCTGCCAGGAATGGGGTACATAAGATAGGCAAGATACATAAGAGTAGGTAAGATAAAGATACCTTAATAAGTGTGTGGTGAGTTCTTTGATTTTATCCTCTGACAAATTAAACTCACTCAAGTCACTTTTCAGAGTGACACTCAATTCACAAGAGCTGACGACCAGAGAGTCTTGGGTCATCGGGACTGGATTCTCTGGCAGTTGCAATGAACTGAAAGACATCCTGGACGGGTGTGGTTTATCTTCGTCCATAAATACGGAAGAACTTTTTGGTTCATTTGGAGATTTTTTTTCAGATTCGGTTTGGTCAACATTTTTTGTGTCGATGATTAAAAGGTTTTCGGGGAAAGTTAATTCCAATTCAGCGATCCCGTTGGAAGTAAGCTCGGTGAGCAAGGCAGTTATTCCAGAGTCCAATACTTCTGGACTAAACTTTCTGGATTCATTCTGCATCATGAAGACACAGTGTTGGAATATCTCCGAGAACATGGTGTATGGGGTGGCGGTGCACAGCTGGTAGAGGTAGGACTGAGATAAATGGAAGGAAGTAGAGTACGAAGACACCCGCTCATTTTCATTATATTTTTTCGTCATGGCAAACATTCCAGAAGACTTGATCTTCAGAATAGTATCTCGGAGAAGGGTTTCTGGAAACTGACGGTATATTTGCAGTAGTTGGTATGCTTGTGATTTCTTTCCACTTTTACACGAGAGAGCACTATGAATTACAGAAGTCAGCGCATTCTGGTTTATTTCAAGGGTGGTCTGTGGCTCCACTAACGTAACTGGAGACGGAGAATGCGCCGGTATATCTATATTGTACTTTTGATTCAAATCATTCAAGGTGTTTGGAAGACGAACTGAGCTCTTCGTAGTGTCACTTTTCCCATACATATGCTTGTGCAAAAATTGAACCAGTTCAATAAAGTGAATTTTATATTCTTTGAGAAAATTTGGATATTTGGGAGAGGACTCCACCACTCTCTTGCGATTATAAAAGTGAGAATATTTTTTAATAATAAAATCGTCTTGCTTGACCTCTGCTAAGCAGAGCTTAATTTGATGAGATATTTGTGAATTCTTGGTCATATAGAGTAAACGACGGCGACACGCAGCGGAAGTTTTATCGACCACTCTAGTGGCCACATGCAGCATGTCCCGAATGACGGTGGAGGGGGCGAGGCGGGGGTTGGCAAACATGATTCCAGTAGCAGTTTTGCACAAGTGCAGTACTCTGTCTTCCTTCGGCTGCCAACAGCTTCGTAGGGTAGTTAGATTCTTTAGAGCCACTTTATCCACATCGTCATAAAAAGCTTTCCTGACCTTGCCAGTTTTTCGCTTGGCTATTGTGCGAACAAAATGTTTCCCCTTTCTCTTAGTTGTGACAAGGGCAGGATTCTGATTCTGATGGACAATGTTTCTGGCTATTTTAGGTTTCTTGCGTGGAACGATGGGCATCTTGGAGGCTTCCTTTTCAGCATGTTTTCGTTTGATGGCTTTCATAGGAAGTAGGGTTAGCCAAGATCTTCTAATATGTGAAAATAGAGAAGAGTCTAATCCTGCTGCTCCTTTGGCATCCCCAGGAACGGTAGCATTGTCTAGTTCCATCACTTCCTCAATGGTGAAGGATCTCAGTTCATTGGACATCTTAGATTCTGCATTCTGTATTTCTACTTGCGTGCCCACAAATTGTTTGGTGAATCCTAGTTGAGTGTTCAAACAGACTATCTGCAAACGATTCCAATAATTACTGATGTCCATTCCATTTTGAAAAGCAAAAAACTCTCGGTTGTAATTTTTCTCCTCGATTGTTACATAGGAAGGCGACGATCCAGTAGTGTCTAGCAAACTGGTTGTTCTATTTATAAATATAAATATTCTATCTTTGTCCTTCATAATTCTTTGGCCAAATCTAGCCAACCCAAACAAACAAAGACGTTCTACTACTTCGTATATTGAGAAGACATGCCGCCTTTTATAAAATAAAACATTTTGTATTTCTATGGGTAAGTTCTTGATTAAAATCTGGCATTTGAGTGGGTGTTTCACATACTCTACCAAGATGGGGGTGAAGACGGTCACTCGGACTATCTTCATGAAGATATGCAGGGGCATGCACAGCAGCATGTCGGCCAGCAGCATCCAGCCGCGCGGCCAGTTGGAGTGCTCTGCCACCGGGGGCACAAACAAGTACTTTTCTGGAGCATTTCGATAAGCGGGGGACACTTCCTTATCTGAAAGATCGTTGATCAGTGATTTTGATGCCATTTGCTCTATGTCACCTTGAACATTTTCATGACCGTAGACAATATAAAACAAGAATTCATGGAGGGAACGCATTTTGGAGAACTTTGGTACAAATCCATATATCTTTTTGACTTCTGCAACTTTGAGTGAGAGCTGCTTGGACTTAATTTCTAGGGGTAATTTTTTGGAAGATTTTGATAAGTAAACCATCTTAGCTTGTTCCACTACAGACTGGATGTAAGTGTGGCTCGACTCTATGTGAGGTTCACATATGAAAGTGAGCTTGGGCACCGCAAACTTCCCCAGTTTGATATGTATCAATCGAAGAAGCCCCTGGTTCTCTAATCGGACGAGTATCCGCACAATTGTTTTCTTATCAATTAATCCATTCTTGAATCCCGATTGTCTTTCCTGTTGGTTACACATTTTCAAAATATTTGTCGTATCATAAATAATGTGACGTTGTCGAAGTTGATCTAAAATCAGCTGAGTTCGACGTAATTTTGTAGGAGTCATTTTATCTCTTGTTTCTAACAATAAATTTAAAGGCAAAGCTTTATCCACTGCTTGGCTTGTTGATGCTTCTGCTTCAAGTGCATTATTGTCGTCTTTTTCACTTTTTATATTGTCTAGTATTGTTTTTCCTAGCAGTGCTTCAGGGATTGCCGACAGTTTTTGCTTTTTACTTTTACCATCAAATTCATTCCCACCGAGTCCTACAAATTCTGGGCAGGTAAATCTAAAATATAAAACATAACTGAACACAACTTACTAAATTCATATTTAAGGAACGCATATTTTTATAAAGTATTTTTGGGTTTGGTATGACAACATAAAAATATATTACCATGTCGTAAATAAAATTTTCATTTAACTTATAATTTCAAGTTAATTAAAAAATTGGCGCCTTGTATATTCAGCAACCAAAGGGTTAAGTATGTATTGATCTTAGTTTGAGAATCAAATTGCATAAGACAAAACATTCACTCGCTTTGTTACTGCGATGCACTTGGATGTGTACAAGTAATTAAATATTTAGGTATATTTATAGATAATAAACCTAAAAACGTGACTAACCTTTCCAGTTGTCAAAAACAAACCATTGATCCAAAATGGCTGATAATGCTAACATATGATAAACATATGTGTACCAACATAACAAAAAAAAATCGATAATCGAATGTACACAGCCCGCGAAAATTTCTAAATTCACCTTTTCTTTTGAACACACCTCGTACATATTAATAAAATCGAACAAACATCAAACCAGAAGCCGTAGCGAAAATGATTTGAGAATCCCAGTGAGTGCTACCACAATGTACCAAAAAATGTACCATAAAATCTCCCCCGAGGTTAAAAACTGGCCAAAATATTACTAAATGGCTTATTGACCTGGGAAGAATGTAGTCCGAGAACATGTTAAAAAATATTACCCAACTTTACTTTTTTTCTTTAGTACCAAATTTTCATTTTTTTTTCTATTTCTTAATTTTCTTTTTTTCTAGTACAATTTCGGATCCCACCTAAAGGAGTTAAAAAATAAATAAAATAAAAACACCTTACAATCAGGGTTGGTATCAGCACTTCAGCAGCCCACAATGGAGTGCTGATACCAACCCTGACGTATGGCAGTGAGGCATGGAATTGGCAGAGGAAGGATGAAAGTAAACTGAATGCCGTAGAAATGAGATAGCTGAGGCGAATGTGTGGTAAAACCATGCATGATTGTGTGAAAAATATTGAGATTCGTAAAGAATGCAAGTCTGATGTAAGCGTGAATGAATGAAGTGCAAGAGTGCAATGAGTGCAAGAAGAATATATGATTCGAATTTAAATGAAAGAAGAAGCCGGGGGCGCCCGAGGAAGACATTGCACGATCAAGTGAATCAAATACTTGAGTCGGGCCATGTCAGAAGTCGGAATAATAGAAGAGAATGTATGAATGTGGATGAAGCAAGAAATGTATGCCAAGATCGAGTTGTTTGGCAGTCCGTCCTTTCTGCCCACCCCTGCGGTGAAACAGCGTGATGGTTAGTTAGTTAGTTAGTTACAACTCAATATTTCGATACCCACCACATATAAATAAAACAACATAAATAAAAATAACCGGATAAAACAGAACATGATAAAAGAAAAGGTTACGTTAGGCTTGATGTTTGTTCGTTCTTTTCTTAAATGTTTTATTTCATCAGTTTTATTTTGTCATGAAACCGAGAAAAAACTATGTAAAACGATGCCTTACTTTGTCATTCTCTGCCTTTTGATATCGATCATGGACTTGTGTATGGCACATCTCTTGTCTAGATATTTGAGGGCCAGACGAGCCGTCAGACAATCCAGGCCGAGGTTCTCGGCAACTTCCCTTTGCGTAATACCCGCCGGGCCGGCCTTGCGTATGCACAGGTAAACCTGACGCAATAGGGATTCACCCACGTAACTGGAACCCGTCACTTCTGTAAATTAAAAAAAAAAAGGTTTCTATTTTGGAAAATTGTGTTTAGGAATTAGGGATGTAACGATACCGATACCCTTATATCAGATTCGCCAACAAAAAGGTTAAAATTACAGTCTTCAAAATTGGTTTTCTGATGTTCATGTAAACAGCGGGAAAATGTGAAATAGGGGCAACGTAAAACTGAAGTTTTAATTCATTTTGATTCAAATGTTATTTATTCTTCCTCTCCTCAGTCCCTCAAGCCATATCCCAATTACGGATGGCATAGTCCCACTGGCACCGGACAGTTGATTCACATAAAAAGTGGCGGATTAGTGAGATTTATCACAGTTAAAACTAGCAAAAGAAATAAAATTACCCCATTCATCCACGTCCTGATCCTCTTGATTATCTTCCTGTTCTAAAAGCTTGATGGCTCGAACCTGGCGATCAGATCCATTATATGAACTGATGGCTTCATCATCTTTGCAATTGGGGAAAAGATCTCTGTAGTTAACCTGCAATTAGTATAAAGTATTAACTTATTATTTCAATACAGTTTACGGATTGAGCATTTTTTATAAAAATATTAATAATCCATCTAACTTCTATCTATATACATCTCTATAAAGAAGAGTGTCCTGGGCAGTGTTTGTATGTTTGTTTTGTACACAAACCTATAATTTTATTCTGAGCTGATGAAATTTTGGAAACTTGACCTTCAAAACAAGAGGAAGGTCATCATCTACATGAGATTTTGAAAAACCACCCCGTCCACCACCCCTTAAGGCAGAATTTTGGTTATTTACTTTTTGATGAAATTTTGCTCACTTGATGTTCAAAATAAGAGGAAAACTACTGGGCAGTGGCAGGGGTAATGGTGGTGGTAGCGGTGGGGTAGGGGTAGGGGTAGGGGTGGGGTGTGGGTAGGGGTAGGGGCAGGGGTAATACATCACAAGCTTAAACCTTTCCTCCAAACCATTCATAACCCCGGGTAAAGCCGCATACTTCAGCTATCTATTTATATAAAAAACACAGTTAGCACAGATTTCATATTCAAAAGAAGGTTTGTTTGGGTAGAGTATTTTCAAAACGGAAATCACAAGTGTCTACTTGAGAACTTTATTATTTAGATACATTTTGAAAAAAATAAATGTTTTGAATGAAACAAAATTTTCAAATGAATGCTTCTTCGTTTAGAGATAGTAAGAGTCATCCCAAGTCATTACTTTCGCTGTCAAATCAATTATGGCACCCAACGACAAGCAAAAATTCACAACTTCATTTCAAAATAAATTTAAAAATCCCGAGCAAGGCTGGGTACACATCAGCTAGTAACTAATATAAGAAGGTTGGAGAGTGAATTAATTTTGGAGGCAAGTGGGGAAGGGAAAAAGAAAGGGAAGAGGAAGGTTGAGAAGTTTGATGACCTTAGTGGTTGAGCGGTCAAGATCCTCAACTACGAATCCAGAGGTTGCGGGGTTCAAATTCAGGCATGTGCCAATAAATTTTATTCATATTATTTCAAGAATAAATATGATTTTGACTAATAACTACTTACAGTTATACATCGGCCAATCTTTGTGAATTCATTCAACTTGAGGACATTCTTGGTGACCATTTGGCTATCGTGCGCCGTGATGACTTCCTTGATCACCTGGAAAGGAGCCATATTGTTCGGCCATTTCTTCAATGTTGATATTATCATTTCAATGGTTGTCTCTATGTTTGACATGTAGGGTCGATAGAATCTAAAAATTAATATTAACAAACCAATATGTAGTTACATATATACATATACAAGGGGGGATTCAGAAGTAACCAGAATTCTCTTCTGGAGGGCAGCCCCTTGTTAGTACACACTTACACCTAAATAACCCTTCCGCATCATCATGCCATTCGACGTTGTTGTGAGAGGCCGAGTTTAGTGTCAGGATTTTTTACTGTGCGACTCTTTTCCAGTTTTCATCAATTTTTTAATGGCCGATATTCACAAGAATATTCCATTTTTTCGTGAGGTTTTTTTATCAGTCTAACTTAAGAAATCATGTCAACAATTCACCAGAGACTGCCGTCAGACCATTGATGAACTTATGATTATGATGAAAGTTCATTAGCATGTCGTGAAGTTCCTGTGAGTGATATTTATTTAAAGAATTGAGAAGGTTGCATCAATATTTGAAGAAGGTATATTAAAAAGAAGATGTCATAAATTAAAGATAACAACATGACTATGGTTCTGCCGCTGATAGCTCATATATTATTATTATTGCAAGAAATCAATCTTCACTTTTAAAAATACGAACAAAGTTACTTATTACGAAATGCACAACTGCAGTATAATGTGTCAAAGGCAGGAACTAAGTATGCAAAGTGACGTACACGTTATATTAAAATGTTGAATCTATTCTATACATTGAAACAGAGATGTGATGACGACTCGTTTGTGTTAGTGTCTAAAAGGCAGTGCTTTTCGGTAATGCCAACAAATGTAGCAATCAGTGCCATCTGTTAAATAGAACAAATTTGCTAATGAAATAATGAAAATAATATCATATTGGCTTTCTTTAAAAATATTGTCTCAGTTTATTTAGTGGAAAATAATATGACTGTTTTTTATATACATATGCAGTAATTGGATTATAATATGCATAGATGTGGCTTAGAAAATCCAAACCAACATCGGCTACAGCCGCCAGCAGCTTGGTCATTCTTAGCGAAAACTCGCAAGAAGGGTGTTGCCTGGGTCCTGACTACTAATTCTGTGTGTGCTATTATCAGTTGGCTAAACTTGACTAAATATTTAGCAGGCTTAACTGAATTTAATAATAACAAATATTCAGTCATCCGGCAGACAGCTTCGAATATAGGTCTCAAATAACATAAAACATTTCATACTTCATTTGGATTACCTTGGTAAGTGAAGCAGTCTGCAGCTGACATTGCTTTTGTCATCCCTCTGTGTGAATGGCCTCTTTTTAATAAGTTTTAGTCGCAATAATATTTTGCGATGTGGAAACAATGTTTTAGGATCTTGTCCCGCTTGTACAGCAACCGATGTCTCTCCCTAAAACATTTAAAGATATGAGATATGCACATATATGAGTGGATCAGAATAATAATGGATCAACTCTGTCACAACAGCCCAATTTTATTTATTTTTTCGTCTGTAAGTTGCTTCTCCACTGTTTGATAATGTCTTCATAAAGCGAACCAGCTGTCAAGCGTAATAATAATTACCTAGCAGACCTCTTTATAAGTCAACCGTTTTTTTAATTGAATAATAATAGTTATTAAATTTAAAAAAAAAACCTTAAATAAAAATGAAGTTCTATTAAAACATGAACACAATATACAGATACTGAGATATTTAGACCTAAAGTTGAAAACCTTTTTTAAAATCCATGAATCTTTTCACTGTATATATTGGGAGTATGCATTAATTCGTGCGGTTTTCTAAGAGAGGGCGTTACTAGTACTATTTCGCGTTGTGTTCATCCGTGACTATATTCACTTGAAAGCTACTGTCATTGCGCATCTTTTTCAGTATATGTCATTTGGTTGAAGCGTAAACAACAATTTTTTCTATTCATTTGAAAATGTCGAACTTTGTGCCAGATAAAGTGTTTTTGCGGGGAGTTCTTCTTCATTACTTTAACATGAAGAAAAGTGCTACCGAAAGTCATCGTATTTTAGTGAAATATGGTGACCATGCTCTAGCTGATCGAACGTGCCAGAAGTGGTTTGCACGGTTTAAAAGTGGCAATTTCGACTTAGAAGATGAAGAACGACCCGGACAGCCAAAAAAGTTTGAAGATGAAGAATTGGAGGCATTGCTCGATGAAGATGGGTGCCAAACGCAAGAAGAACTTGCAAAATCATTGGGAATTGATCAAGCAACCATTTCCAGACGTTTAAAAGCATTGGGATTCACCCAAAAGCTTGGAAATTGGGTGCTGTATGAATTGAAGCCAAAAGACGTCGAACGCCGATTCTGCATGTCGGAAATGTTGCTTGAACGCCACAAAAAGAAATCATTTTTGCATCGGAGTGTCACTGGTGATGAAAAATGGATTCATTACGATAACCCCAAGCGCAAGAAATCGTATGTGAAGCCCGGCCAACCATCAACATCCACGGCAAAGCCGAATATCCATGGCACCAAGGTAATGCTCTGTATTTGGTGGGATCACAAGGGTGTGTTGTATTATGAACTGTTGAAATCGGGTCAGACGATCTAAGGGGACCTCTACCGAACACAATTGATTCGTTTGAAGAGAGCGATCGCGAAAAAAACGACCAGAATATGCAACTAGACACGAATCCATAATTCTTCATCATGACAACGCTCGGCCACATGTTGCAAGGCCGGTTAAAAACTATTTGGAAAACAGTGGGTGGGAAGTTCTACCTCACCCGCCTTATAGCCCAGACATGGCCCCTTCTGATTACTACTTGTTCAGATCAATGCAGAATGCCCTCACCGGAATACGCTTCACTTCGGAACAGGTTATCAAAAATTGGCTCGATTCGTTCTTGGCCGCCAAGCCGGAGAAGTTCTTTAGGGATGGAATCCACAAACTGCCAGAAAGATGGACAAATGTCGTAGCTTTCCATGGACAATACTTTGAACATTGAATGTATAACCATTTTTTCACAATAAAGCCTTAATTTTCGAAAAAAAAAAGGACAAACTAATGCATACTCCCAATATATATATTTAACATATTCTGATAGTACACAGATGATTTAAAAAAAAAAAAATCAGTTGAAACAGATCAAAATATGTGGCTTTTCATTTTCAACATCTTCTTCTCTATGGTCGGATTGTCTCGACTGTCGAGTGTGACTTTTTGTAGGGAGGTTTTCTTAGAAAAAATGTTAAACAGGTGGGATTGATTGTAAGGAAGAAAATCAAGAATATCTTTTTTTACATCAGGATCAAACTAAATGTCAAAATGGACATGATTCACCATTATTCTGAAGGATTTCAAAATGTGATGTTCAATCAATAGTATTGCCATCTATGGAGAAAATTGAACAGCTGTTATCGTGATATTAACAAGCAACTTAGAAATAAGTATGTTTTATTTATCCACCGAAATAAACAACACAATTTTATGAAATTTAGACTTGATCCATTATTATTCTGAGAGATATCCATATTTTAAAATGATTTAAACATAAATTTAGTTTTCTTCGCTATTCCAAGTTGGGTCAGGCACTAATGGCTTTGTAGAGGCACTTCCATGCATTCCTGTCCTGCACTACTTCAGTAGTCTCGGTCCATTGCAGAACCAGTCTCTTCTCGCACACCATCTGCAGCCGCTATATATCTATTGATATTTTTGAATGTTTTGGTTCGGACCTTGCAAACTATGTTACACATAGTTCAGAACAGATTGCCATTTTATAGATTCTTTTTTTCCGTGAATTTAACATTTGATTAACATTTGTTGCAAATGTTTTTAAAGACAAATATGTTACAAAGGCACTCACGTTAAATCTGGTTCGTCCAATGCGTTCCAGAAGGCTGAACTGTGTGCGTGTGATGTTATCGAAGACTGGAGGCGAACACGGAGCCAGAGCTTTCCAACGGGCTTCAAGCACGCCTACTATTACCAGACAATTTCCCCATCTATACAATTAATACATCAACATTAAAAATAAGAAGGGTAAAAGCACATTATTGCAATCGCAATAACTAACTAGCCACAAGGTGGAGAGGTTGGAATACCGCGCAACTCTATCTAGAAACCATTCATACATACTCTGCATTCTGCATTCATACATGTGCATGCTATTCTGATCCGAAACAAATATTTGATTAACTTGATTATACAGTGTGTTCTTGGGGAACCCCTATTTTATTCTTCCATCCACTCAGGACGTCTGTTCTCATATTAAACCAGCTAAGCGCCACTTTTCCAAATCTTATTCAAGGTAGAAAATTGAGTCAAAAAGTTAACGCCTTCACATTTAAAAAAAAAAAAATTATTGGTTCAAGTGGAAAGGGCATCTATTATGTATATACATAACTAGCTGGGGTACCCGGCTTCGCTCAGGACAACATTCAAGAGTGTTCTGGAATGTTCCACAATGATGTTCCTGATTCCCTATTCCCGAACATTTCACAACATTCCAGAATGTTCTGTAATGTTGTGGAATGCCCTCGAATACTTATTTTTAATAATATATATAGATTAAAATTAAGATTATCGAACCTTTTAGAACTTTCCGGAACCTTCTAGACTCACCGACACACTCTGCCACTCATTTCTGAAAGCTTCTAGAACTTTCTGATTCACCCAGAACGTTTTGGAACCTTTTAGACTTACCGACATACTCCGCTAATCCTTCCAAAACTTTCTACAGCTTTATCGAACCTTCTAGAACTTTCTCCTTCCACAATTTTCTAAAGCACTTGCGAACCATCCAGAACCTTCCAGACTCACTCCCAAGAAAAGTACATATAAGTAGACATACTCCGCCACTCCTTCCAGAACTTTCTAGAGCTTTATCGAACCTTCTAGAACTTTCCAGAAGCCACAGCCTGACTGACTGACAACCCTTATATCTTCAAAAGCACGCCCTTTGGGTAAAAACGGGAACCCTCATCTTGGAGGGGGGATAGAGATCTACCACACCATATAACTCCCTTGATCGTACCGGGACTCGTTTCTGAGTTTTTGCGGGCCGCACGGTTTTTTGGACTTTCTTTTATAATATATTGCCCTTGCCCTTGAGGTGATTTTTCACAAAAACGGAGCTATACAAATCATCCAATTATTATTATTATATTGATTATAAATATGTTCATTTCTTTTATCAGATACTCAGATCGATGCCGAGGTCTATCACCATCAACGCGTGTGCCATGAAAAATCATTTGATTACCAGCTAATAACTCTGCCATTTTTAATACTTCAATAAAAATAAAATTGTTATGTAGTTAACGAATTGAATAAAATAATATTGTACAAAAAACAAATTGGTAATATATGTATACGGAACTCATTTCTGATTCACTTCTGTCCTTCCTCTACGCCAGTTTCAGTATAGATTAAAATATGGGTGGTTATTTATCCATTCGTAGAATTAGTAATAAACTCTTTATTCACCATTTATTTAACTGTCCCCTTACGATGCCAGACACTCGGTTACCTGAGCCAACATTTTTGCTCCTAACGTATTCATGTATTTTGCAGTATAATCAACCATAATTAACAACTGTTGATTGTATTATTATTTTGGCTTAAAAAGCAACATTGTTATGAATTTGTATGGGGTAACTCGGAGTCCTGCACAGGGCAGCGCGTTATAATTTGGCACCGAAAAGGAAGTGTTAAAGTAGCTAATTTGATATTGAATTGAACAACACCTAAAAACGTCAGACATTATCCTCTGACAGATTTTGCAAGTTAATTTGTTTTTCACTCATTCAAAAATGGCTTGTGGGGTTACAGGGCTAGCTCGATGGTGACCAACTGCAAGCCCGACACATATCTATAGGGCGATTCAATCCACTATGCAACAGTCAAATTAATCCATTAATACTGGTAAGGGCAAAGTTGTACAATATTCAGACTCGCTTTTAGGTCAGTTTTTTATTATTATTTTTAAACCCAACCTAAGAACTTGTAGATAATTAATATATAGTACTGTATATAAAATAAGTTCTTAGAACAAATAATGTTTAAAGAGGTTAAGGTTCTTAGAATAAATAAGGTTTATTAACTTTTGGAACGCCGAGCTTATATGGTCTATTTATTCTGTCGGGTGCCGAGGGTAAATCTCCGAGCAGTCCGCCATGCATCCGCTGAGTCTATTTTTGTAATAACGATGTTTTTGTAAATTGTTCTGTCTTACCAGATAATGAGTTTATATATTTATAAAAATTGTGTATCTCTATCATTAGTAGTTTCCCCAGAATACTACTAGTATTCGAAAAAAAATTCTCTAATGAAATAAAAAAAAATACATGTAAAATAAATATGAAAATATTCTTGAAGTTTAATTTAATAATTTTCATAAAGATAAATAAATGTATAAAAAATGCATTAAAAAAAACGCTTATTTACTAACATTTTTTTGAAGATTTTACAGAATAAATCGAAAAAGAAATGCGCATCAAGGAATGTAGAATGTATGTAGGAATGTGCATTACTTGACAGTTGGTATTTTGTTTTAAATTTCAGACGGGCGCCGTTTCAAAAAATGACAAGCAGAATTATTATCTGATTTATTATTTTGTTGGCAAACAAATATGATTTAATTTAGTAAGCTATGAATAGTTTTTAACGTCTAAATCTGACCAAAAGAAAGTATGTTTTTTGTGTTACCAGTCAGATATGCTGGCGTTCAACGGATACAAATTTTGAGTTACCTATCGGACACGCTGGTGCACCAGCGGTAAAAGAAAAAAAAAACTAAGCTAAAAATCATACAAAAACTTTAAATGCATTATTTTACATTTCCGCCGATGCAAATAGTTGTAATTCAGTTGAAACGAAGTTTTATTTCAATAATCTATGCGTATTAAGAACAAGCCTGAATTGTAAGTATTAATAAGGTAATAATTACTTTTCTATTGCTTCTTCATAAGATGTCGAGCGGCAGACCAATGTAATGTCGACTCTGGTGTCATAGAATTTACAGGAGCCATGATTTTTCTTCACGGGTTCATTGGGATATATTGCCACTTGAGGATCATACTGTTAAAAAAAAAAGAAATTAGCGAGATAGCTTTTTTTTTAAATAGAATTGTTTTATTCAGTAACATAATACAAAAAGCACATATTATTAGGGAACTCGTGAGTGTAATATTTTGTAGAAGACAGGGTTTAGGGAAATTTTTCAGAGGGAAAGATTCATCTGTAATTCATCCAGCGTCGCGTCATGCAGCCTTAATATTCTGCCAGAAAACTGGTAGCGCGGACAAGATCATACTGTATTTAATGTTTGCCTAGTATTTACCTTTAATATCGGAGGTTTCAAAACATATTTTCCCTTGATATTTATAAATCTTTGGAACGGAACGAGGTCATCTCTGGGTTCAGGCATGGAGAATATGTTGACATCTTTTAAATTGATGGCTATGTTCCAGAAGCGCTTCTTCAGGTGGTCGGGCACTTCAAACTGAAACCTTTCAGACAGCCTCACCCACAACGCTTGGGGAGTTATTCCATCAAGCCCCTCGAGACATATCTCGTCTAGGATGATTTCAGCAAAATTTACACCAGGTTCTGCCATGGTTAACTTAAATATAATAAGGCATTGCAAATCAACAACCTAAAAAGAATGAATGACACGTGCGTATGAAAATGAATCAAACGTGAAAACTATAAAGTAAAATTATAGTTACACCTGAAAGAATTTTACTATTCGAAGTAAAATGAGAGCCAAAGGTATTATAGCAATTCAACTAGAAAGCCCTTGTTTTTTTAAAGTTATCTTGATTGACAGTTCTGAATTATATTTCATGTTTGTCTATGGAACAATTTGTAGTATAGACAATATAGAAATAATGTTGTTACTATAAAATCTATTTTTTCCCGTTTTCTAGTCACTTTGATGTAAATGGTGCTATACACATCTCCGGAAAAGGTCTTTATAGGTATCGATATTCCTATGAGAAAACGTATCGGATTGTTAGTTATACAATAAAAAATATTATGATATGTTTTTAATAAGCTATGAAAACTTATTTCGATGCGTTAAGGAGCCTATTATCGTACCCAATTACTGAATAATAAATAAAAATAATCCCATGTCTATGGAAGATTATATTATGGCAACTTCAAATCCACCATTTTTAGTGAAGGGTTTGTAGAAAATTTGGGATTGTCAGGCTGGAGGACGACGAGTTTTGGGATCAAAGTGTGTTAAATAGCTTTATTTCAAATAGGCTCTTGTTTGTGCTATATTATTTATTCGAGTAGGGTAGAACCTGAGTTTTGCTTCCACCTAACGAGCTTGTAGATCTTTAAAATCAATTAAGTCTGCGTGAGATTGTGTGTACTGGGCTTGTCCGTAATCCTTAAACCAATGGCTAATCCTGTTTTGAAGTGCTAACTGAAAGACTTGTATAGCAGTTGTAGTCGCTGTGGTCGGATTTTACCGTAGAAAGGCGACACGAGCGAGAGATGAGCCGGCCGCAAGCTGGGCGGATACAAGTCCCCGACGATCTGCGGGAAATACTCCTGGAATTCACAATTAGCTACCTCTTAGAGCAACCGGGGGATGTAATCAATTATGCGGTGGAGTTCTTCACGCGTCTACAGCAAAACAGAGCCACCGCCGTGACGACTGCTCAAGCTGCCGCTACTCCAGATGAGTCCATTATCTCTGATGATGATGGTAAGTCTTGTTTTCATAACCTCCATCGACCTGCATCGAATTTCTACACGCATATCATCTCATCAACTGTGATTAGTAAATAACTTGTAAACATCATGGATTTTTCATTGATTGGCGTAATTTTACAACCTCATTAAGCACATACTTATATATATATTCTTTAAAGGTATATACTATAGCTCGGTACTATCAGGTGCTTTTGACACATTCGAGTAGTAATGTGTCTCTTTTGTCGATTTAATGTATGTGCATAAAATATTGACGTTAAGTTCTTCAAAATTCTCATTTTAATATGTCTCACAAAGCTGAGCCGAAGAAGACTCATTTTATAGTGAATATTTATAGAAAAGAGTGCTGCTATTGATTTATTATGTTGTGTTTCATATTTGTCTTGAAGATTAACTGAGACTTAAAATATATACAGGACTACTTATTGCTAAGAACTAACTGTAGTGAAAACATTAAAGAGTAGGTCAACAATGTGAAACTATAAACAGTAACAATTATAGTTCATTTATGTTTCGTTCTCTTCAAATTTACATTAGTCTCTACAAATGTTTTTAATGTGATATGTTAAATCTTAAAAATAAAAATGTTAACATTGTAGCATGGTACAACGTCACAACATAATATGACATTCATAACCATTCAACCACTGCTCTACATTTTTTTTTATAGTAACATATTTTTTCAACATGTTATAAAATAATTACATTTGTATAAATAGCATTATCATACGGAACAAGCAATAAAAATGGATTAGTTATCTGCAATTACATAATATAATAATGAAATGTGCAGGCTAACGCATCATACTTACAAAAATTATACTAATTAAACAACACACAATTTTTATAGTAATATTATATTTTCTTACGCCCTTATTAATAAGTTTCTTGGTATGTTCACTGTGTCCTTTTGTCGGGGCTATCGTATCTTAATAATAATTTTTTGTTTTATTTCTATTATTAAAAGGAAGCTTGTCATTCTGACGCTAAAGTTCCTCTGACTCATTTCAATAAGTTGGTTTCTTGTTCCTATATGAATCAACCCCTATATATTTTTTTTATAGTTACTCCATACCGGAGGCCCCTAGGGAAATAATTTCCCTTAAGGCCTATGTCATCTTTGGGGATGCTGTGTGGAGGGTCTTTTAGAGGATAGGAAGGAGTGAACCTGGGTCTTGAAGAGATCCATATTGTAGGAGAGAGGAAACACAGTCTGGCAAATCATTCCACAGCCGGGCTGTTGAACACAAAAATGAGTCGTAGAAGCGGGCCGTTCTCATGTGACAAATGTCAACCCTGTAGGAGTGTTGTGCGCGCGTTTGGCGTGTTTCCCGACTGTTCACCGGTGTCGAAGGGATCTGCTCTGTTTATCGAACCGTCTAGTTAATTTTGTTTACCGATGATCCCGTCTTCATTTGTTGATTCTGTGCTTCTATTCAGAATTTGAGGGTTATCTGTTATCAGGTACTCCAAGAAGTCCTGTCCCCATTTGTTGATTCTGCGTTTCTACCTCTACTCAGAATCTTAAGGTTTACTGTCATCAGTTACTCCAAAGAGTACTGTCCTCATTTGTTGATTTTGTACTTCCTCTATTCAGAATCTGAAAGTTTACTGTCATCAGGTACTCCAAAGAGTCCTGTCCTCATTTGTTGATTCTGTGCCTCTACCTCTATTCAGAATCAGAAGATTTACTGTCATCAGGTACTACAAGAAGTTCTGTCCTCATTTGTTGATTCTGCGCCTCTACCTCTATTCAGAATTGGAAGATTTACTGTCATCAGGTACTCCAAGAAGTCTTGTCCCCATTTATGCCCCCGGACGAACATAACCTAAATGTGATTGTGAAGTTATATTATTTATCGGCACGATTTTGTTTCACTCAAAGTAACATTGCTGCTTTATTGCCAAGACTTTATATGTATGAAAATTAAAAAAAAAATGATTATCATAACTAAGTACATCTTGAAGAGCAAAAAATATGTTTGATTTCATATCATATTGACAGATTATTAACACTCAAATTATTTACGCACCATTATTCTGAATGAATAGATTTGCAAAAGTGTTTATTCAGAGATTATTTACATCAAAACGTCAGGTAGTTTATAAACTTTATTTTTCAATTGTTAAACATTGGTAATTCAATTGAAAATGTTTATGTTTATGTAAAGAGATTTGAGCAAATATTTTTATGTGAAGCAATTGAAAATGGTCTGCTTTAAATCCCTGAATTTAAACTAAAATTTTCCAACGTAGTATTATTTGATTAAATTTCAACAGATACATTTTTGTGTAAATAAAATAATGTTGTGAAAAAACTATCTAAGAGTGGGGTCAGAACTCACAAATAAATAATATTTGTTAACTTTTCACAGTAGGCTGACAATTATATTCCGATGAGTCAAAATTTGTACAAAGATTTACATAGTAATGTGATGATAATAATTTGGTTCTCAAGTTGAATCTTTAATTGTATTGCCTATTTACAAGTAGGTACATTCTTTGATTTTACACGCGGTAACATGAGAGGAACCTACTGTATTTGCGTGACAACTGTGGCAAATCTCTGCTTGAATAATTTTACTCTAAGAAATATGTTTTTTCGGTCGATTTATTTAAATTTCCGTCGGAAAATCTCATTCACAGAAATCTGTTCAAAAACAAGTTTTAGATGGTGGGCTTACCATTTAAATGGCAGCACGGGTGTGTAGCCACTTTGGCTGTGTTTGGATACAAAGGGAAATTATCTTTAATGGAAGGTTTCCTGATCCCAAGATGTGAGCTTATTAAAGGAATGCCTAGATTATAGAACTGTGTAGGAGTGGCATAGGAATGGGATTTATGAAAAGAAATGGTTGCTCTGTGCATTTTACTTCACATCTGTATTGAATATAAACACATCAACTGCTCCATGGATCAACACTAAAAAAATTGTTAGTTTAAAGGAACAAGCTTAGGTTGAAGTTTTTTTTTGAAATTAGTTTCGTCATAAATTTTATTTGTGAAAGGAAGAAAGTGAAGAGGGGAATTGAGTTTTGTTAGTATGTAAATATTTGGTGTATCTCGCAAGGAGGAATCAGATGAGTCGAAATATAAAATAAAATGGATTTTCATTGAAGCTAAAGACATAGAATACGATTCAGTATTTGAGTATTAGTAGAATCTGTCAACATAATCTAGAAATTTGATAAAATTAAACTCGAAATTTTTTATTACTGTTCACCGATTTTAAAACAGAAATTATTTTCAGGTTCAAATGTGATGTTATGGTTGACTTCCGCATCTGACCGGTTAACTGGACAGGGAAAATGAAATTTTATTTAAAAAAAAATGCTAAAGTACAATTCTTCAATATAGTTTATTTTTATTTAACATTTAATAAATGTGATATGTACATTTCAAAAATATAAAAAAAAAACTTATTCACGCAATTATCTCACCAAGTGTTAAAAAATAACAATTTCGAATATTAAATTTCTTTAGGATGTTGAAGAATCGTCCCCTTTTAGGAATTACCACTAATTTCTGAACACCGTTTGATATTAATGTGAAAAATATTCATAGTGCTTTTTAAAAAATTTTCATTTTTCCTTTCAACTAGTTTCAACCTTCTTGGTGTTGCCATTTAGAACCATTTAAATGGTCGTAGCTCCATCCAGTTTTGCCTACTTTATTTTGGCAATCTGTATTTGGTTCTACATAATTTCCAACACACAGTTAACTTACCCGAGTTTAGGATAAATTGTTTTTTTTTTTTTTACACGTTTTTTAACTCAAATTTTGATGGTCTTTGGTCTTTTTAACTGGGGGTTTAATCAGGAATTCAAGATAAGATTATTATATTTCATCTAATATACATGTTGTTGTCCTTCGGCGAATCGTTGATTACAACTGCAGTCAAAGTTGGTGGAAAGGGTACCATAATAACTAGCGACTTGAGACAATACGTCGTTTGTTGAAATTTTCTTAACTTAGGAACGCCTTATCTAAAAAAAGGGTTGAATTTTGAATACAAAAACAAAAGTTTGCATAAAAATCTGTTTTACTACTACTGGATTTACAAATTGCATTAAAAGCAAACGGCTGGAGAAATACAGGAACAAGAAAATAAATACTAAATAATATTTCTGCTAACTATAGAAAGTGAAATAATAACATTTAATTTGCATCCTCAAATTGACCGAAAGGGCCATCTCGGTGACACTCTTCAAACTTCCGAGGTCTTCAAACATTCTTTCTTATTGCTGGGCACAAACTTCGTAATTTCACCGTCGCACATACAGGCACACGTTGTCAATTTTTGGCATCGTGTGCCTGTATGTGCTGAATCCATTCAGCACGGTACCTATGGGAATATCGGGTTGTTCTTCGACCGTAATATTCGGTTGTGTGGATTTTAAATGTGGAATTTTAACCGCGCGCTGTTTATAACGTCCAAGTTAGTCTTATTTTCTCATATTTTTAATCGGAGGTTACTGCACAATCGCTCTTTAGAGAAAACTGGCACCGAGTCAGACATATGTATTTTTTAAACATTGTTATATCGAGCTATGTTTAAATGATTCTAGAATTAGTCTTGACCATTCCAATACAAACATGACCAGAATTAATACAAGAAAAAAAACAGTAATATCAATTGGAGCAGTTCTAACGTCTGTTTGTAATTAATGTGGCTTTCCAAAAATAGCTCTGTTTTCCGTAAATAAACAAATGGAAAATAACTCTGTGATATTTTGATCATGTTTTCCTCCAAAGTTATTTCCGTGTTGAATAAAAGTGATGAACATGTAATTTGGTGTAATCTATGTGGGCTTCACATCATTTGAACCATTTTTAGCGAATAAGAAGTTAATGTAAGCTTAGATAAGATAATGTTATTTTATCTGAGTAATATTAATATTTTATTACCACTGTAAAACAATCTATTGGTTATTATATCGAGACTGACCAACATTAATTACAGTTATACTCTCTCCAAAATGAGTATCCACAAAAACATTTTTTTTTATATTTAAAAACTTCTAATTTGGGCATGTAGAGCGAGTGAACGGAGAAAGGAGTGTAAGGAGAATATATGATGCGAATGTGAATGGAAGAAGAAGCCGAGGAAGACATGGCACGATCGGGCGAATCAAATACTTGAGTCGGGCCATGTCAGAAGTCGGAATAACATGAGAATGTATGAGACGTACGAAAGTGAATGAAGCAAGAAGTGTATGCCAAGATCCAGTTGTTTGGCGGTACGTCCTCTCTGTCTACCCCTCCAGAGAAACGGCGTGATGGTTAGTTAGTTAGTTAAACTTCTAATATGTACACATATTTGGGTTGCAAACAATTCCATATTGTGTGATAAATAAGGGGTTAAGGGGTTGTTTACAAGAAGCTTTGAAAATACATTGTTTATAATTAATAGAACAAACCTCTTAAAAGCACCATATAAAAAAGTTTTATGAAAACTGCACAAGAGTCCCAACTGCTCCCGATTGTCCGGAGCCAGATTGACTATGACATCCTCAATCGGGGTATGTTGTGAGGCTGAAGGGAATGGGGAAGGGATGGGGAAGATTATGTTTTGAAGGATTTCGTCTGTTTTTTAAGATTGAAAAGTACCTGGCTGTTCAGATCTGGTTACTAAACATGGCTAAAGTCATTACAAGCGACGTTTCAGTTGTGAATGCTGGTCTTTCACCAGGACGATACTGAGAGCATCTACCACTCTCATGTAACATTCATTTATCAAAAACAGCCTTCAGCTGCCGTTTATCATCCCCCGCCAATTGGTGGCTCGTGACTTTTGAGTGAGCTAGAGTGCTAAGATTGAAAAATACGACATTATTGATGTTGTTGAAGCTGAAAATGATTTTTCAAAATTGAAATTGAGTATTTTTCAATCTTAGCACTCTAGCTCACTCAAAAGTCACGAGCCGTCACTGCCCCGCCCTTTAGTCAACAGGTGCTTCCTTCAATAATTTTAATTCTATTTGTTTGGCAACCCTATTACTAATTGCTCCATAAAATTATATCAATATAATATAATTAGGAGAATTACCACGATTTTTTTAGGAGTTTGGTTCCCTTGTTTTCATCTTATTATGTGGCGTCTTAGGCGTCACTTACTAATCACACTGTACTAAACAAGCATTTAAGAGAATTGGATCTTTATTGGGTAATGAATACCACATTTATTCAAATGTGTGTGATCCAGCTGAAATGTTATCGTGGTAATGTCTCATGTATATTACTTATTCAACTCTGTGTTGTTTTTGCAAATAGAAACAATTTAACCGTAAAAACGTTACTCCACCTTAACCTTATATGCTCGGTCGTCATTTGTATTACATTTGTAAATGTCGGTTGATAAAGAATATGCAAGATTTATCGTATCGTAAATTAATACATAGGTACAATGTGCGATCAAAATGAAAACCATACTACCACGCACATCAACGACTGTTCAATTCCATTCACTTCATTTTGGTATATAATTGTTTTTATTTCGAATCAAAATAAATAATTCATTTAGGAATTTGTAAATACCGACGAAATTGATCAATGAGCCTAATTTTATTTAATATTTAATGTATGGTGGTTTTCTAGCATGTTCTATCCATCCATTATACATGATTATATTCTCTATTGAGGTATTTATTGTCTATTATTCGAATTGAGTTATTATTTCTTTTGTACAACAATCTTATATATGATATAATGCTCCAGCAGTAATTGTGCAATATAATATTTTCTATAATAAAGACGGTTGATGGAGAGACTACTCGAAATGACCCTTTTATAAATGATTTCATAATTAGATAAATTGCACATGCACTTTAGAATGGATAAACTGACCATATTACAGGTGATAGAGGCACAGGTACTTCACAAGAAACGGTATGAAGTTTTCCCCTATTTATGTTAATCAATGGTTGCAGATTCACATATACATTTATTGAGGAGCTAGGAATAAAAATTTTTTTAATGATTAAATATCACAATAATAACGGCTGTTCTTCCCAATCCTACCGAGCAACTGTTGAGCCGAAATTTTGCCTCAACACTGCTCAAATGCACAACTACGCTCTTCCCAACGCAACTCTCGATTAAATAACGATAAAATTTACAATCAACTTAGGGAATCAATTCTACTGGATCAAGCTTCGCTCAATAAAGGACTAGTCATAAAAAGTATTAACGGAGTGAACAAATGTTAGTGAAATGTCAAACGTCACTTTGTTCACGATCCAAATATTGATTTACAAAGATTTATTTAACAGTTTTCGAATGTCAAAAACGTGTATTTTGTGTGTTTTAAGTAAAACTGAAGGGAACCTAACTTATTCTACTTATTATAAGCTACGTTTTGTCTTGTTTTTCACAGAGGAGAAACGTCAAATATCAAATCTACAAAACAAATAATGTACTTTCGCGGTATTAACAAAAGTCAAGCTAATACTTTATTTTGAATGCATATGTTTGTAAAATAATGTTGGTTTATGTATTCGCTTTTAAAACAAATTATGTGTATTCATAATAAATACAATATTAACTCGTCTATGTTAATTTTGCATCGAGAGTTTAAACTTTGATGTCATTTTATTGTCTATGAAAGTGGGTGGATATGATCAACGATAACAAAATGGTTGGAAACAGGCGAAAAGAACACTGCTCAACAAAACACTTGGTTGATCGGTGCCTCAGATTGATCATCTGAAAAGTTGGGAAGAACGACCGTAACCTATATAATATTATTCTTGTGGGAAGCAATTACCCAACCTTCTGATCCAAATGAAGTGATCTTAACTGTCATGTTTCTGGATCATATTTTGTCATTTGTTTTTCAATCCGTCCTCATCTGGAATACGCACGACGACATATATATGTGAATGCAGTTTCAGACATTAGATTTTTGCTTTGTTTGTGGGCATTGTGAAAAGTCACGCAGTCTGTCTGAGCTAATGTATTCCAAAGTCTTAGAATTATTATTATTATGCAAATTGAAGGATTGGTCACACCCGACCATTAGAACAGTAAACCAGCCCGTTTACTGCTTTTGCACAATGGGCATAGTCATAAGGTACCTTGGTTTCTACTTCCACTAACTTTTGTGCCAAGACTAGGTGCATTTTACGAGTTTTCATTTAATTAGAATAGTATTATTCACAGTTGAAGCACAGCAAACCTAATGACCACATATCGGATTATATGCATTTGCATATTTGCGCCTTTTTTCGTTAAGAATATATATTTCAGCAATTTTGTTCTTCAAAATATGAGCTAGTCAAACTACAAATGCTCAAATTTTTGTCTTTTCTGAGGAAATGGGTTATTTTTGGAACTTCGCTGTTCCCTCCTGTGATACTAAAAATTTCTCGAAGAATTGGGTTCCAAAGATCCCGTTTTTATTATGTAAATTATGCATATATTTTGACATTGATAGTGCATATAACCCGGATGTCTACTAGACTAATAAGACGTGAAGATGAAGGTACCAAGTTGTAAACATGGCATTAGTAAGAAGTTCAGTTTTATATTTAAAATAATAAAAAGTTCATTTTGTATTTATTTCCTGTACATTTAATTAAACAAGAGTGTACCCATGAAAATTTCCAGGAAAACATCTGATCACTAAGTTAGGAATTGAATTAAAACAATTATTTAGATTTAGTGTACATGCTGGGTAATTAAAAGACAAATCTAATGATTACAATCAAAATCTGACAAAAACATGAAAGAATATCTACTTCTTTGAATATTTTAGCCTTGGTGTATGTATTATGATAGAATATTGTGGGTTCCATAAATAACAGTGAAGATGAAATAAACATTGTCAGTCTATTTTGAATGAGCTATCTTTTAAAACTCTGTTATGATTACAACTATTTTTATGGCGGGAATATTATTTTAGTATTTGAATTCTGCGCAGAGCAGAATGTTTACTTCCTCGGGCGTTTCATGTTTTTAATAGCGTTTCACTTTACTTCGTGCAAATTACCAATTCCTAAAATTAGTTTAAATTCCTCCTAAAAACTTGTTACCCAACATTGAACGCTGTAGGTGAAATATTTTTCTGCTTCCAATTGATTTACAGTGTAATTTTAAATCATAATCTTCATTCCCGAAAAGCATTTTAAATCGTGACCTACTAAAATATTTTCAACTTAAAATTTTTTAATATTTTTGTTAATTTATTTGTGGTGGGTAAATTCTTGTTATCTCAAATGAAATCGTTGAACCTTTTGTTATATTCTGAGATAAAAAACCACATTTACCATTTATATATTTGTAGACATTATGTATTGTCCTTTAAATTACAACACATTAATCAACTCTCCACAGAGAGGCTAATAGTCTTATGTCCAATTTACCAACTATAAAATCTGCTTTTATTTTGTATCATCAATAATTAATGTTGCTCATTTTTGTTGTTGTTATTTTGTAGTATAGCTTTGTTTGCTGTTAGACCGGTTTACAAAGATTTAAAAAAAAACTTAATCATCTAAAAATTCGTAACATTGCATTTATAGAATTTTTTGCTATTTTAGGAGGTAAGGACACACGGGGCCCACGTATGTGACGTATGCGATGCTACGTTCCCATGCTGACATGCACACTTGTCATACATACGCAACGCAAATTTGAATCGTAGTATCATGATATTCAATGGATTCTATGTTATAGATCACTTCATAATGTTTTACTAAATCTATTGGTTGTTCATCTCATGTTTTAACGACAAAATGAGCAATAAATGTCAAAAAACGTCAAAACAAACATAACCTTAAACGTCAAATCAACTTGTTGGAAGGCGTGACGGTCATCCCCTCCACCTTTCACACTTCTCACGCCGATCTGGACAGCGCAGATTGGCATTGCGTGGGATTGCGTTGCGTGTAATAGAAAATGTATTGATTTTAAGTTGTCCAGATGTTTTAATGCGTTGCGCATGTGGGCCCAGTGTGTCTCCACCTTTAGCCTCTCAAGTACAGAAATGTTATTTACATCAGTTTGGTTTTTTTTATTTTTTGTAATTCATTAGTCTTCCCTGTAAATTTGTTTTGCATACTCTTTCCTCGGGTTGTCAATCGAAATAATCTTTTGTATATTTAATGAGTTGTTTATCAAGCTGTTTCCCAATGTTAACACCAATAGAAATAAACCAGCAAGAAGTTGAACTTCGAAAGAAGTAAAAAAATAGTCACACAAACTTTGTGATATTTCTCTCACATTTGATGCCTTCGCACAAACTTTTTCAAAATGATTGTTTCAAGCCCATGCCTTGTTCACCTTGGGATTCTTAAGGTCCAATGGGAGGGTTCAACCAGCCTGTTATTATCGCATAGACCACTTCAGTGCTCGTTTATTTCTATGACTCAAAGCCAGTGTAGGTAATCACGTAAAAGAGGAGTGACTTGACAGTATCTCGTGGTACCACGTATAAGATGAGCTGCTGTGTCGAACACCCCATGCAGTCAGTTCAAATGTCTACAAATTATCCATACTATATCTGTAATGTAATATCTCTATTTATTTGCACAGAGCCGCCAGTGGCGCGCTTTAACTCCCGACGCAAGTCCGTCTTCGCGGAGACGTATGACCCCGAGGAGGACTCAGACTCGGGAGAGGTCCCGCCCGCAGTGCACCCCAAGTCCGATGGGCAGCGTGCCCGTCTGCAGGATGCCGTGAGATCCATCCTGCTGTTCCGTGCGCTGGACCCGCAGCAGATGCGCGAGGTGCTGGATGCCATGTTTGAGAAGCGCGTCCAACCCGATGACTACATCATCCGCCAGGGTGACGACGGGGACAACTTCTATGTCATTGAGAGGTCAGTTCTTTAGCACTTTATCTCGCTGCGGAATGTGGCTGATTGCTTTATTTAGTATATATACTCATACATTGTCATAATGTTGCCAATTTGAAGATATGTGGCGCACTACCTTCTTGCTGCAAATCAAATCAATAAATAATACATATCGAATGTTTCCACAGCGGACAGTTCAACGTGCTGGTGCGTGGGCCGGATGGGGAGGACCGCTCGGTGCACACGTATGATGGCGCTGGCAGCTTCGGCGAGCTGGCGCTCATGTATAACATGCCCCGTGCGGCCACCGTCCGTGCAAAGTCTACGGGCGCACTGTGGGCCATGGACCGCCAGACCTTCCGCCGTATCCTGCTCAAGTCTGCCTTCCGCAAGCGCAAGATGTACGAACAGCTGCTGGACCAGGTGCCCATGCTGAAGGCTCTGCAGCCGTACGAGAGGGCCAACCTGGCCGACGCACTGGTGCCGCGCCAGCTGCAGGACGGAGAGAAGATCATCCGCCAGGGAGACACAGCCGATGGAATGTACTTCGTCGAGGAGGGCACCGTACGCATCACACTTACCAGGGAAGATGGACAGGAAGTGGAGATCAATCGCATTGGTCAGTATATTTATGTTACTATTTTTTTGAATTGTGAAATGTGAATTCCCCACAAGAGTTCCAACTGCTCTCATCCGCTAGGAGCCAGTGGGACTATGGCATCCCCAAATAGGGTATTTTGTGAGGCTTATGGTAGTGGGGAGGGGAAGAAGATGAGGAGGCACCTGGCTATTCAGATTTGGTTATTTCAAGCAACGCTTAATAATAATAATAATAATAATCGGACCATTTCTATAGCGCCGCTTTTGTGAAAAATCACCTCAGGGCTTAGATTCTGAATGGTAGATTTTCACCAGGGCGATACTGAGAGTATCTGATTATACTGAGATTATTAGAGGTAGTCGAGACTCGGGTTGCAGGGCTGATAATGAGAGGATTAGGATCATTATTGATTACTTCTATAACAGTGATTTAGCTTTGGATAAAAGTTTTACAACTATATTATCTGCAATTACGTTGTTTTGAGATATGCATTTATTTTCCTTATAATACAATCATTTCATTATTATTTCTTATCATTTTACAATTAATTACGGAGAATTAAATTGTAGATTGGCCATTATTGATACATTAGTGGGATTTCTGTCACTCAAATTTAAGCTGTCAACGTGATTTGCCAACTAGTAGTGTCCATAAAATGTATGTAAGTTTTTTTTATTGTTTTTTCATAAATGTCTCATTTCTAGAATCAGAAAAATGTCTATTTAGGTTAAACAAAACGTGATACGCGCTCACATGGCGCTAATTAAAATATTTGATAAAAAACACTTTGAACACATTAAGACAGCCTCATTTAGAATAACTTTCTTATTAAAAAATACTAATGCCCGACTTTGGGGAATTCATATTAAATCCGGGAATATTCCCGGGTGCACGTCACTACCACCTATATACCTACCTAAAGACATTTCGTTAGGTACAAAGGAAAATCACAATGAAGTGATGTTTTCATAACTGATTTATTTTCATTATGTTATTTATGGATTGATTTAATCAGTTATCTCAGAATGATGAAATAGTCACCTTTCTCTTGCTCTTGTTGAAAAACTTCTGAAAACAAACCACTAGATTTAGATAATAATACATTGTAACTTTTCATCTAAATCTAAGCTTAACCCCCCCAGGCTTTTCAATATTTTTGCCCAGTTTGTTTCTCTTTTAATTTTAATATATTTAAGAAAATTTCATAAAATAAATTGTACCGTTTTAGAAACTAGATAAAATTATCATTCAGGTATACGTATTTAAAATAAACATTATATATTTTTTTTAAATACATATAATCCAACATGAAAATTGTTGCCAACAACGCTTACCACATTTTTACTTAATTTTTTACTCCAAACGTAGAAATTTTTACGGAATACGATATTTCGAAAACACTTTCATTTTGTTTGGAAAAATTCGTAAGAAAATTTTCTCTTTACTTTTTATCTCATTCCATACAATAAAAAAATATTTAAAAAGTTAAACCAAATGCAATGTTAATGGCTCGATTTAGGAATTCTTCACTTTGGTCATTTTTAGAATTTTATTTATGGCATCCAGTGTATATATTTGATGCAAATTGCAAAGAATTGTTATTTATCTTTAGAATGCCGAAAAAATCACATATTTCTGCATGGTAGAAAAAAATGCTTTTATAATGTATGGATCCCGGTTGTATTTAGCCTTAACAGGCTTGAGGAGTTCCTATCCTTCCTATTCATTATTAACAGGTTTGAGGACTTCCTATGCTTCCTATTCATTATTAACCGGCTTTAGGAGTTAACTCCTATGCTTCCCATTCATTATTAACAGGCTTTATGAGTTAACTCCTATGCTTCCTATTCATTATTAACAGGCTCGAGGAGTTAACTCCTATGCTTCCTATTCATTATTAACAGGCTCTAGGAGTTAACTCCTATGCTTCCTATTCATTATTAACAGGCTCGAGGAGTTAACTCCTATGCTTCCTATTCATTATTAACAGGCTCGAGGAGTTAACTCCTATGCTTCCTACTCATTATTAACAGGCTTGAGGAGTTGACTCCTATGCTTCCTATTCATTATTAACAGGCTCTAGGATAGTTAACTCCTTTGCTTCCTATTCATTATTAACAGGCTCGATTAGTTAGCTCCTATGCTTCCTATTCATTATTAACAGGCTCGGGAGTTAACTCTTATGCTTCCTACTCACTATTATTTTCAAAAATATTTACAATATAATACTTCCATAACCACTAGCTACTGGAGGTCAATTTATTGATAGTAGCATAAAAGGGGATTTCTTAGCACTACATGGTCCATATGTTTACAAATGTTCTGTTCCTGTAATGTTTATTA
This sequence comes from Halesus radiatus, assembly GCA_022606495.2. Taxonomy (NCBI): domain Eukaryota; kingdom Metazoa; phylum Arthropoda; class Insecta; order Trichoptera; family Limnephilidae; genus Halesus; species Halesus radiatus. The sequence goes on along the minus strand of JAHDVE020003001.1, from coordinate 107,226 downwards.
TTTATTAGTTACATATAATAAATAACCTTCCATTAAGTATAAATAAAACTACTAAATTATCATCATACAAACATGACCCGGCTAATCTAATATCTCACAGTTGTTTGGCATGAATTCACATTATGTTGTGAGATGAGAGTGGTAGATACATGGGTACTCTTAGTAATACCCTGATCATCATTCAGAATTGAAATGTTGCTTGAAATATCTTTAGATCTGTTTGGTGACCAGATCTGAACAGCCGGGTACTTCCCAATCTTCCCCTCCCCCACCCCCTTTATCCTGACAACATTCGTTGATTGGGGATGACATAGTTAGGCCTCTTGTGTGGTATTTACGATTTAAAAAAATGATAGTATTTTTTCCGTCGTGTCATTAGTAGACCGATAGATGCGCAACGAAGTATTTGGCAAGGTGATTGTTTCACTGTTGTGTATGTATGTATGTTGTATTTCAGGAAAGGGAGGGTACTTTGGAGAGCTGGCTCTGGTCACCCATCGTCCTCGCGCTGCCTCTGCCTATTCCGAAGGGGCCACTAAAGTTGCATGTGAGTACCCAAACAATTAATTTATTTCTTCAATATGTAGATGTAAAATTACTTTGTGGTGTCATTTTTAATCAAATGAATAAGAAATATTTTGTATAAACCACTATTTAATATATAAATATCAACATGTTTTAGGAATGAATCTTCCCCCATCAGGTTATAACGTATACATTAAATAGTGGTTAAATAATACATTAAATAATACATCAGCCTTGCATTCTTTATGAATCTCATCGTTTTTCACACGATTATACATGGTTTTACCACACATTCGTCTCAGAGATCTCATTTCTACAGCATTCAGTCTACTTTCATTCTTCCTCTGTCAGTTTCATGCCTCACTGCCATATATCAGGGTTGGTATCAGCACTCCATTGTGGACTGCTAGCTTTGCTTCTTTGGATGACTTTTTGTTAGCGTCAACCGCGATCAGTCCTCCGTTAATGGAGTTTCCTGCATTCACCCTTCATTCATCCCTCGTAAACATAATCTACATAGGTATAATCAACTGGGTTGGTTAGGAGTCAAAGCGTTTACCACTAAGTCGCGTAATATCAAATTTTTATAGGAAATGCTGTTAAGGTTTCTAACGATTAGCGTACCTAACTTTTATTTATGTGAGTACCGCACAAGAGTCCCAACTGCTCCTAACCTTCTGGAGTCAGTGAGACTGTGGCATCCCCAATGGGGAATGTTATGAGGCTGACGGTACTGGGGAAGGGAAGGAGATGGGGTAGAGCGAAGTGGGTAAGCACCTGGCTATTCAGATCTGGTTACCAAACACGGCTTAAGCCTTTTCAAATAAATTTTACTTGATTAATTTGTGTAATTTGGCAATCAATTCAATCAAAACAATGTGTAACTAGTAAAGTATATTTGCGACACGTTCCAGAGTGGTAGATACTTTGAGTATCACCCTAGTGAAAGACCACAATTCACAAACAAAACTTTGCTTGGAATGCCTTTGCCATGTTTGGTGATCAGATCTGAATAGCTAGGTACTTCCCCATCTTCTTTCTCCCCATCTCTTTCCCCTCCTCATTACCCCCAGCCTCACAACGTATCCCAATTGGGGATGTCATAGTCCCACTGGCTTCAGACGGTTGGAAGCAGTTGAGACTCTTGTGCGGTATTCAGATAAAAAATCATACATCATTTCATATAAATATTTTATCGAAGAAAGCAATCACTTTGTGGCTTGACATTATAATTTAAATGAATGAAATTTTTTGTTTTAGGCCACTTTATTTTATTTATATTTATGCATTATCGACGGGTTTCGGTTGAACTCAATCTTCATCAGGAACGTACACATATAAACTTGAACACACATGTAAAGTTTATGTGTGTACGTTCCTGATGAAGATTGAGCTTAACCGAAACCGGTCGTCAGTATTGCATAAATATAAATAAAATCTAGTGACTTAAAACAAAATTTCTTTAATTTAAATCTTATAAATATATTCTTCCATTATTCTGACTCTTGACATGGCCTGACTAGAGTATTTGATTCACTTGATCGTGTCATGTCTTTCTTGGGCTTCCCCGACTTCTTCTGTCATACAGTTTTTGTTAAATTGCTGTTTTTTTTTGTACCGTTTCTGCACTGATAAATCGCTTAGGTCTGGTTGTTTCCATCTATAACCTTGATTCACCAAATTAATATATTGCAAAAACTTCATATAATTAACCCCGTTCTAATATTTCAAACCAAACATAGCTAAAACACTGCAAACAGTTTAAAGTATCCAAACAGCTGATACTAACCCTGTAGTGACCGATTTTGTTCAAATTTGACTTAAATTTTTTTAATTTTGGACTTGATTTACTCGAAAACGAAAGATCAAATCAAAAATGGTTATACCACAAAATCGCCTCCAAATGTGATGTCGATTCACCAGTTTCCGGCTTGTAACACTAGTTTTCAGACACTGTTTATAGATTCAAAGAGAAAACTACGATCCAAGACATTTCGATTTTTTTCCCCTCTTTTTTTTATTCGGCAACTAAGGGTTAAACATGTAGTACCTGATAGTTACCCCGTAGCAAAGGCTAAGCGGGTACAAAATACCCATTAAAAGAAGAATAAAATCTTTGTCCAAATGGAGTATTCCTTTTTGTTTATTGGATGTGGATTGGTTAGTAATTCAAATGTTTTGTTTTGGTGAAAGTTATTCAATAAGTCTAATAAAAGTATGCTTTCAGAATAGACTTGTATTCAACTTATAATGATGCTTAGATCATTTAAACAATGTGAATAATATATACTATTTGGAATTGTGGCTAACAGACTTGATGCAAATATATTGACGCGTGAAACGTTTTTCTGTTTCACACGTCTATTATCATACAACCGGCCGCAGCACGGAGATGTCGGTAACTAACACCTCGCTAGTCACTATGACAGTATAGGTGGGGAGCCTCCCCCCCCCGCCTTTCCACTCCACGCACCCTTATGATAGAAAGAGACGCACAATTGCCAATTGAATTCTGAAATCACAAAAAGCTGAGCGAATGCATCCGTCTTAAGTTCTGCAAGTATTGCAGTATACTTGCAGAATGAATAATAACTGAAATGGGTAAACCTGGACATTTTGCCCATGTCGTGTTTTTTCAAATACTGAATTCTGTCGTATGTCCTTTGTTCTTGTAAAATTTCAAAGTAACAATGTTATTTACGTGTGCAAATGGAAAAACGAGATAAAAATTAGCTAATTATGTTACATTTACCCTTTTCTCCTTGCCATGTTTTTTAAATACTGTCTCGTATCATTAAATTTGTCCTCTGGTTTAATAAATGTCGATACGTGATATTATTATTTATTTCGACTCCTCTTATATAGGCTTGGAACTGACATTAAATATATTCTTATTCAAAATTATTTTTTCTTTCAATGTTATAATAATTGTGCTTATTCCAGTCTTGGACGTGGAGACGTTTGAGCGCCTGCTGGGCCCGTGCATGCAGATCATGAAGCGCAACATCGACGACTACGAGGACCAGCTGGTGAAGATATTTGGCTCCAAGACGAACGTGGAGGACATCCGATGAAGTGGTTCCCTCAGCTGTGCATTCACCCCTCCCCACTCCCCCCCCCTCCCCCTAACCCCCCTAACCCTGCCCCGCCGACAATATTTAAGAAGTTCATCTATGTTTACGCTTCCCTCTGGTGTACATTAATCTCTGATTGGTCTCCGAAGACATTTTAGCCGGTACGGTTTACCTGTGTATAATGTTGTACATGATTCAAAAGCAATTCAAAAATAGTTGTGACTTCCGGCCCAAATGAATACGGCTAAATTTGTATTGTTATTTGTAATTTAAATGTTGTCTTACAGAACCTTTATCGATGACGTTTATCGCTTCAGATTTCATCTTACCAACGTGAATAGCGTCCACACGCGTACGTAAACTATCCACTTTACTTAACGGTAACTGACCAAAGAGTTTGTGTTTGTTCTTGATGCAGACACCCTCCTACCCCCGCAGGGTGCGGTATCACTATCCCCGCAGGGTGCGGTATCACTATCTCCGCAGGGTGCGGTATTACTATCCCCGCAGGGTGCGGTATTACTATTCCCGCAGGGTGCGGTATCGCTACCCCCGCAGGGTGCGTTATCACTACCCACACAGGGTGTGGTATCACTATCATTGCGTACATATTTATTCTAATTGAAATTGTGTTATTTATGATATCGTATTTATTAGTGTTTTTTTTCAATAAAGAAATATGTGGATCGTATTTCACTATATTCCCTCATTAAAGCCGATGAGAAAGTAATGATTGCTGTCTGTTGATCAATTTGACTGTTATTATTGTGCAGTTACTGACTTAAACTAAGAATGAAGGCTATATAAATTTTTCTACGTATGTACTAATGAAACTAACTTACTTTTTACTAAGAACAAATATAACAATTTTTATACAGGTCTTACTTGAGGTGAAGTCTAAAACTACTTAATTAAAATACATAAAATGTTAATTCCTTTATATGTTGATTACGAATATACTTTATTGGTTTATTTGTATACAAATTATTTAAATTTACAATATTAGGTTCTTGTATGTTTAGCTCCCTGCAATTTTTCAGTTGTCTCAAAAATACATCCAAACACCGTTAAAATATTGTTTTTTGTGAGTGGATGACATTCAACATTTTTAATAAGGGTGGCCATTATTGCCCAGTTCCATTTGAATTGAAGGGAGTAACACACAGGTACCCAATATTACATCAATATAAAAATGAATATTCGTAAGTGATACGCAGTCACGCAATAATGCTCCCCCCATTTTAACAAAGTTTGTGGTTATTTAAAAATGTATCTGTACATTTAAAATCATATCTAAATGGATACGAAATTATTTGTTTTCCAACAGTAACTCCATACCGTGTTTCTTGTAATTAATTCACGAGTCCTGTAAATTCTGTGCGTTTGTAGGCAGTAATCTATTTTACACTCCGATAGAATTGTAGAATCCTCACATAGTTCTGAAACAAATTCAATTAGTTACCCTGTCAGCCTATCTGCTGTCGAATGCCATTGCTTATCTGATACAATTATAGCATTGTTGTAGAAGACACCATCAAAAGATGTTATGCAACAAATACTGTGTTATTTACTGCGGATTATTTAAAATGTATTTCTTGAAGACAGAAGTAAATCTTTATAAATTATCAAGGCATTGGTATTGGTATTGGTATAGAGTTCATCAGGTTCGCCCCTTGTACGCAAATGAACTATTGTTCATTGTTGTAACATCGATTAATTACTGGACAAACGCTTGACGTCAGATTTGTCCAATTGTTAGAAAGTGAATGATGTCGTAATAGTCTTGTCTAGATATTAACTAGACTAAGGGCGATCGAATGTTAATGCATTTAGTATTTACATATTTGGAAGTCCTCAATCAGCCGTATTAAAAAGTGAATAAATTATTATGGTGGTCGAAGCACAAACCTGATTAGGTCTATCCGAATGTACGTATTTGGGCCTGATCTGATTCTTAGTTTCTTTCTGATTGCTGAATTAATGCGTAATAGCAGAATATATAGCTATACAAATATGCCAGTCTGTATTGCCCTGTGAATCCGGTGTGTAGTTAGTTTGCCATATGTCACTGGTGGAAGTAATTCCGTTGTTAGAACCTGAAACCTGAAACCACTTATTGATATTGTTTACATGTTATCCTGCCTTGGATTTTTAAATATTTAACTATGAATCATTGTTTATTACTGCGAATCAATATCTTGAATGTTCATATGCCATGTTTTTTTTTATTTTTTATTTATATTATTTTGTTTATGAATCTCGAGTCTAGTCATTGTTTTCTTTCACTCATTGTTAATATCTCTTCATGAATCTTTTTCTTTTCTGATCTTATCTCATCTTCTTTAGGTTATATTATGTTTAGTGACAAAGCCTTGAATTTAAAACAAGCAAAAAGTCTGCTGCTTGTAAATGAATCAATGTAAAAAAGGCTTTTTCACCCTCTTGTAATCTCACCATCTTATTTCGGCCAAACGAATCTAAAAAGTTTTCAAACAAAAGAGCTTTATTGTCTGTGTTCAAAAATGTACCAAAAATAGGAAACGCAACATCTTCTTTTAAAGTAAACGAGGCAGTTGTGTTTGAAACTGTTTTGCAACGGCCAAAAATGTGTTTCCTTGTTTTGTTGGAATATTTGGATGTCTTTATTTAAGCCAGCCCAGCGAGGTATGGAATTTTGTTATTAATTAGCTACAAACCTTCTTTTCGCCACAACGTAATGGGTATCAATTGTTATACTAAAATTATTAATAATTTGCATAGTTTTACTAAATGATTAACAAATAATCATGAAGCACAGAATGTCTCAAAATATTATTACATATATATCTCTATCCACTTGAATTGAATTGTCTTATCTTATTGTGTAGAATCATGTAGTCCATCTATCCACTGGTTATTTTCACTAGTCTTGTTATATGAAGCTAATGTATTCATTCGCTCCGTATGGAATCTTATACTATTTTAGTTTTGGACCAATTTTATATTGAAATTATTTTGTTGTATGTTGGACTTTACTCCTTTATCGCAATTGAAATAAAGTAGCTTTTCCTACTCCTTAGGCCGTGTGTGATCCCTAGTCCCTAAGGTAAGTGGGCACCAACTACCAATGGTTGGTCGAATGGAACGGGAGCGTGGGTTCAGAGCACAAGCAAGTTCTCTAAGAAGTCCTGAGGATTCTGACAGGGTACAGAGAGAAAGAGAGAGAGAGAGCAGCGAGAGAAGCGAGAGATAGTGTTATATTATTAAATGGCAACATTTTACTTTGTAAAACAATGTAAAGAATCATTTCCCCCTTACTTCGTCTAATTCCACAATCTATATAATGATATACGAGAAAGAAGTAAAATTGTGCGTGAACTAAATGTTTTCTTATTAAATTAAGGTATAGATATAAATAATGTAAGAAATACAGAGATAGTATTGCCTGTGGCAGTGTTGAAGTGGCCATTATCCCATTATCATACCTGCACGCGGAGGACTTAATCCAAATAACTCACTCGTGTCCATTTCAGTGCAAACGAAAGTCTTCTCCTTTCCTTGTGTTCATTCCTTAATCCGAGATATCAGTATTTTATTTATTATAGTGGTGTTATGTTTTGTCATTTTGAGTAAAGTAAGTGCAAAGGAAATATTAGGACAGAGTTGCTCCAAGCTCCAAGCCAAGTTAACTCCAGTGCGGGCACTGGTCGTATTGGACCTTTATTAGCGTTTAATGGGTTCTACACCTGCAAGCAAGTGGTGCCATAAGCGAGATGCTGATACATATACATATACGTGAGGTGCTGCTCTCATAACATTTGGATGCCATTTAGTTTCTATTATATTCTATTAACAGGCTAATAAAATCAATTAATTAGTACAATCAAAATTATTTATATATACCTATCTGTAAAGTAATAGTTTTGTTGGTGAGCGGTGTTTGGTTGCTTGCAATGTGAAGTATTGTGCAATATGACTGGCACAAATGTGCTGTGCCGTGCCGTGCCATGTACATGTACATAGATGTCGCAAACTGTGGGCAAACTCCTTCTGCAATACTCTCGAGGCAATACTTTAAGGATTCTTCCGTAGGTCGGGGTCGGTTGGTTGTCATCTTCATGTTGTGTTTTCAATGGTGAAGCCTAATATAGTTTCCCTCCGTAGTCTACTTCATATTGTTTGCCATATCAAATCATAAATGTGATAGCTTATAAGGAAAGTAATATTTGAGTTTCCTCCATTGGGTACAGTGCCAGTGCCGGTGTAATTGTTGCCGTTATAGTCCAACCTCATACTTGATGTGACTAATTATAAAGAATGCATATCGAGGTAGTACGTATTGTATGGTATGTATGTTGGTTACATTGGTTTTGCATTGAAGTGAATGCCTCGCAGAACTATGTAATAGAACTACTCGTGTACTTGAGTGTTTTGCACAGTTTATTTAGTATGCAGTTGCAGACATTGATTCCCTAAGCTGCTTCCCCACGTAATGAGCTTACACCTCCAACTATTTATAACAAAATAATATATTATGTATTGTGAAATTATAAATAAAATTATGTTTGTTTGTAGATTTATTGACTCTTTTTTTATTTCAATCAATTCCCCCTACCGGATTCCCGACTGCCCGTATGTTGTGAGGCTGGAGGGGGCAGGTAAGATAAGATGGGGAGAGGAAGGTTGGGAACTATTTTGCTATTTAGATCAGGGGCGCTATTCCCATTCTTTTTAAGGAAGATTCCTTAACTTTTTCCTTAGGGTTAAAGCCTTACTTTTTTTTTTTTACAGTAACTCCACACAGGAGACCCTGGGGGAAATAATTTCCCTCGAGGCCTATATCATCTTTGGGGATGCTGTGAGGAGGGTCTTTTAGAGGATAGGAAGGAGTGAACTTGGGTCTTGAAGAGACCCATGTTATAGGAGGGAAGAAACACAGGCCGGCAGATCATTCCACAGCCGAGTTGTTGAACACAAGAATGAATCATAGAAGAGACCCGTTCTCATGTGACAAATGTCAACCGTGTGCAAATGTTGGGCGCGCGTTTGACGTGTTTCCCGACTATGCACCGGTGCCGAAGGGATCAATGACGCTAGTTCCTCGGAGCATCTTCCATTAAAATACCGGTCCGTAAGAAGGCAGTTTGTTGACAAGTCCTCGGTGCCAAACCCGGTCAAAGGCCTTAGAAATGTCCAGCGAGACCGTTTGAATCTCACCATAACGTTCCAGGCACCGCCCCCAAACATGCGTCACATACGCGAGAAGATCACCGCACGAGCGGTTCTGCCGGAATCCGTACTGGCGGTCGTAAATGATTTTGTTCTTTTTGAGGTATGTGAGCAGTTTGTCGTTGATCACACGTTCCATCACCTTGGACAGAACTGATGTGATCGCTATGGGGCGGTAGTTGGCTGGGTTGGAGCGGTCACCTTTCTTAGGTATAGGATGAATGACCGCTTTTTTCCAACCAGAGGGCACAGAGCCACATTTCAGGGACATTTTAAAGAGCTTTGTCAAAACTGGAGCAATTTCTGCAGCACAAAATACTGCAATACCAGGGCAGGTATATTCCATCAGGCCCACTAGCTTTATTAACATCGAGCCCCCGTAAGACGAGGAGTACATCCCGATGCCGTATCCTCAGCTTTTTCATATAGAAGCCGCAGTGAGGAACCGACGGCGGGATGGCACCCCGATCATCGAGGGCCGAGTTTTCCGCAAACATTTTCCCTAAAAGGTTTGCCTTTTCGGTAGCAGTGTTTGCTAGTGAACCGTCGAGTCTGGTAAGAGGCGGCAGACTGGATTTGCAGAAATTGCGACCTATGGAGCCCGCTAGCGACCAGAACGCTCTGCTGCCATGCGGGCAGGCAGCTAGCTTTTTGCTGATCTGTAGGTCGTGCTCAAATTTTGACCTATTGATGATTCTCTTACTTTCCTTTTACCAATTTGTTATATGCTAATCTGTTTTCTGACGTTCGAGATGTGTTGTAGGCTCGGTAAGCCGCGTTTTTTCGTCGAACTGCTTCGGAGCATTGTCAACTGAATCACGGCTTTGAGCCTACACCAGTTTCTTTAACGGTTGATTGAATGAAGCCATCCATCGCAGATGTGATGACTTCACCAATTTCCTGGGCACATCTGGACAGATTCGAAGTCTAAAAACAGACCATGGGAAAGCATTAAAATGCGCTCGCAGACCGAACCAATCTGCTGACCTATAGTGAAATGTACTTAACTGCGGTTCCGGTTCTATCGGATGACAGCTGTCAGCTGAATTCAGCGAACGACATTCATCAAAAATGTCAATATTTGCGATGTTTTCACAATAGAAAATCTCAATACTGAGATGTTTTAACAAGAGAAAAACTCAATGTTAAGTATGTTACCAATTACGTTATTATTTACTTTACCTTAATTAGCTAGTAAACATTATATGGATGTTGACATATTTGACAATTCACGTCAATCTTCACTCTTCGGTCCGCACAAATTCAAATGTCACTTTTAGAACTAGAGACAAAAAAAGGTCATTACTATCTAATGAGGTAGGTACCTTTTTATAAAACGTGATTCTTTGTTAAAAGGCTTATTTATGATATTTAAAAATAAAATAAAAATGTATTAAAATGAATTATCATATAATATAATTGTTTTTGAAAGTTCTAGTTCAAAATCTTATGTGACTTGAAGATATTTCATCAATTTGTGTTTTCAAATAATCGCTTGACAATCTATTTAGGATCTTTTTACTACGTCTCACCGGAATTCCGCAGTTAATCAAGAAGTCTTTAACCCTAAGGAAAAAGTTAAGGAATCTTCCTTAAAAAGAACGGGAATAGCGCCCCTGGTCACTAAAACATGGCTAAAGACATTTTAAGTAATGTTAGTTTCTGAATGGTGATTTTTCACCAGGGAGATACTGAGTACATGCATAATGTATGTTCCTCGCCGGAACCTGTTACAAATGTATTATGTATCTGTGGAAAGCATTTAGTTGGTTTATCGGAGGAATATTTGTACCAAGCACGAATACCAGAATCGTATGATAAATTCCAATATGTTTGACTGGTTCTCACTCCTCTACAGCCATTCTACATCACATTGCACAAGCAACATTTTCCACTTATAATGATGGTAGTAGTAGGTTTAAATAATGTATTATCATCAGGTCTTAAAAAAAATCAAATGCATGAAGTTTGATCAGTGAAACCACAAAAACATGTTTAATTAGTATTTTCATTAAAATTACGTCATTTCTATAGTATAAGTTACACCAAAATGAAAATAATCACAATAATTATTATTGATTTTCTATTTGGAATATATTTGACAGGTCCATTTTATGGCAGTTCTTGGTCACCATTATAAACTTGCATTATCTTCTCCATTATTTCCCAGTTCTTCTCCTTTGACAGATCTTTGGTGAATACCTAAAACAAAATACATATGATAAATGGTCACTTAAAAGATCCCAAAATAAACAAACACATTCCCATAAGCCCCGCAAGACTGCATTTGCCGTCATTTAAATATGTATTGCGTAATCAGGCTTCTGAAAAGCCAAGTAAGGGCAGATTCCTTAAAATGTCTGTATGTCGTATGCCTGACAAATGAATTTGTTAGACACCTTAACCTTTGGGCGGAATGAAGCCCCAAAATCCCTGTTAACTGCTTGACTGAAAAATCCATTGTAAATTTTTTCTATAACCCTCCACGGAACAACAAACTTAATTTCAATTAGCCAATATGAATGCTCCATTTTACATCTCTGAACCAATCGTAACTAAAAAAAAGTGAGCCTTAATTTCAACAAATCAGTGTTACCATAGTCATTCGGTAGCACTGATTTGTTGAAATTAAGGCTCACTTTTTTTAGTTACGATTGGTTCAGAGATGTAAAATAGAGTATTCTTATTGGTTAATTGAAATTAAGTTTATTCTGCGGGGGGTTTATAGAAAAAAATAACATTTGTAAGGCTCGAATTTGAGTCGCACACTAACTACGGAGATTTTTATTAAGACTCAAATTCCAGCTGAACGCTTACGTTCGATTGTCATCTCTGTATTTTAATATTAAATTCACACAGGAGGCCTAAATCAGGGTTGGCATGATTTTCCCAAGTAAAATCAACTTGAAAAAAACCAAAAGTGGGGTTTTTTCAACAAATAAACAATTAATATGAGTTATAAAACCATACTTACTTACTTCATTTTTTTATATAACTACTGTAGTATGGTTGATTTTAGTTAATAATAAATTGTAAAATATATCCTTTTGGTAGAATAAAAACACCAAGTGGGAAATATTCATGGGATGAGAATGTAAAAAAATATTGAAAATTACATGAACCTAAATCTATATCTAAGACAATATGATAACAATAGTTGGTTGTATGTATTAACTATCCCTTTCCCTAAATTTTCAATACATATAAGAAATATTCTAAACACTTTTTGGAATGTAATCAATAAACCATCAGAATAAGGTCAAATAGTCCATAGACATTTAACTAATAATAAAGTAAGTATCAGTAATTTTTACAGATCATTTATCTTGAAAATTACTTCAAATTATTTATAATTTAAAATCATACACAGTTTTTTCTAATTAAGCCTGAAAGTCTGAAAAAAAAACCCACTGGGCAAATTGTTTTTGTCATGTTGTGGGAGGGGGGAAACACACTTTATTTATTAAGGCATGAAAATGCCATTTACACAAAGAACAGATGAAATGCAGAAGAAAATATTTTTGTATTGGGAGTATGCATTAATTCGTGCAGTTTTTTTTCGAAAATTAAGGCTTTATTGTGAAAAAATGGTTATACATTCAATGTTCAAAGTATTGTTCATGGGAAGCTACGACATTTGTCCATCTTTCTGGCAGTTTGTGGATTCCATCCCTAAAGAACTTCTCCGGCTTGGCGGCCAAGAACGAATCGAGCCAATTTTTGATAACCTGTTCCGAAGTGAAGCGTATTCCGGTGAGGGCATTCTGCATTAATCTGAACAAGTAGTAATCAGAAGGGGCCATGTCTGGGCTATAAGGCGGGTGAGGTAGAACTTCCCACCCACTGTTTTCCAAATAGTTTTTAACCGGTCTTGCAACATGTGGCCGAGCGTTGTCATGATGAAGAATTATGGATTCGTGTCTAGTCGCATGTTCTGGTCGTTTTTCCGCGATCGCTCTCTTCAAACGAATCAATTGTGTTCGGTAGAGGTCCCCTTTGATCGTCTGACCTGATTTCAACAGTTCATAGTACAACACACCCTTGTGATCCCACCAAATACAGAGCATTACCTTGGCGCCATGGATATTCGGCTTTGCCGTGGATGTTGATGGTTGGCCGGGCTTCACATACGATTTCTTGCGCTTGGGGTTATCGTAACGAATCCATTTTTCATCACCAGTGACAATCCGATGCAAAAATGATTTGTTTTTGTGGCGTTCAAGCAACATTTCCGACATGCAGAATCGGCGTTCGACGTCTTTTGGCTTCAATTCATACGGCACCCAATTTCCAAGCTTTTGGATGAATCCCAATGCTTTTAAACATCTGGAAATGGTTGCTTGATCAATTCCCAATGATTTTGCAAGTTCTTCTTGCGTTTGGCACCCATCTTCATCGAGCAATGCCTCCAATTCTTCATCTTCCAACTTTTTTGGCTGTCCGGGTCGTTCTTCATCTTCTAAGTCGAAATTGCCACTTTTAAACCGTGCAAACCACTTCTGGCACGTTCAATCAGCTAGAGCATGGTCACCATAAACCTTCACTAAAATACGATGACTTTCCGTAGCACTTTTCTTCATGTTAAAGTAATGAAGAAGAACTCCCCGCAAAAACACTTTATCTGGCACAAAGTTCGACATTTTCAAATGAATAGAAAAAATTGTTGTTTACGCTTCAACCAAATGACATATACCGAAAAAGATGCGCAATGACAGTAGCTTTCAAATGAATATAGTCACGGATGAACACAACGCGAAATAGTACTAGTAACGCCCTCTCTTAGAAAACACACAAATTAATGCATACTCCCAATAGGTTTGTAGGTAGGGTGAAAGATAGTTCTTGTATACATATACTCATGGTAATTGAGGAGTTCAGATTTAAAAGTTAGAAAGAATGAATTGAAGATTGATAAAAATAAGTAAATACTCACAGAATACCAGGCGGAGTCATCGTCCAGACTGTTGGTGAGCGGCACGAGCACGCCGAGCGAGTGTAGCGCCAGACTGAGGCAGGCGGCAGCCGTGTGTGCCGGTCGGTAGTCCAGCACGGCGGGCGAGTGGTGGAAGTCCTGCAGGAAGGCCAGCGCCGTGCGGGCCACAGGGGAGGCGCGCCATTCTGCCTCAGGGAACCAGCCCTGCAGGGACCGCAGGTAGTGCAGGAGGTAGCGGTGCTGCAATAACAAAAGACTTGTCTTAATTCTGCATAATATTCCAACCTATTAAACTGAATGGCATAAGTGGCAAATAATTCCCAAAGTTGTCCCTAAAAGCGTGAAAAATTTACATAAACATAAATAAATAAAATACTTCTAACCCGTACTAGATATTTGCTATACCTTTTGATTAAAAAAAATCATTCGGTTTGGGTGAGAATTTTGGCCTCAAATCGAAAATTCAGTTTTGTATGGAACAGGCCGAGCAGCCGTTCCCCTTAAGAAGTTTGGTTTTCTCGGTCCCTTGAAGACTGAATTTGAAAAATGGCTTAATTTATCCCGCATAACAAGTTTTTTTTCCCGGTCCCTTGGAAAACTTCGAAAGTTTCACTGTACTGTCAACGCCAAATGGTTATTGATGAAAATTTGCTTATAAAAATACGAGTATCATTCAACGTAACACATTCAACACCTATTGTTTTCAGCAGTATGGTGCCAAATACATAAAGAAGGTGTAACAGTTTATACTTCGTGAATGATGTTATGGGTTATTCGTAATGATCTTTTGGTTACGTGCTATCCTACTAGACATCTTTATGGATTTTCCTATCCTATACCGCTGAAAATATACTATATATTATTTTTAAATGAATTAATTGTGAAACAGCACAAATTAATTAAATAAAATTTACATGCGAACGCCGGGATTTGAACCCGCGACCTTAGGATTCGTAGTCGAGAGACTTACCCCTCGACCATGGAAGCCGTCAAATCCTTACTAACATTTTGGCATTTGTTTAATTCAGATGACGGATGGATTATTCCATCGCTTCTGGAGGTACCTTTCAGGTCATCTGTCAGATATTTTTATGCGAAAGTTGGCAGCAGATGACATTTTTTATAACTAATTAGTCGTGAACTTTTGCCTTAGTTTTAGTTAGGTGACACGTTGCTTTTTTTTTCTCAAAATGACACCGGAAGTGGACCATTTCCAGGAGTCCTCCTGAATAGAATTCTTACAGACAATGTTTTTTTTACTAATCTTATTTGGTGTTAACGCCCAGTACTCATTTGGTGGGGGTGATGTATTGGTTTGGTTATTTGACAGTCATCGCTTTAACTAAAGGGGGTGGGAAAAATCTTGAATCCTACTAATAAGAACGGATATTACCATTACGATTTGCTAAATGTGTTACATCAAAATCGTGTAAAAAAAATAAAATAGTGCGAAACAGAATTGACTGTATTACACATCTCCAAACTCACAGGTGACGGTGGGTCAGGTTTGAATGCCAGAGTCCTCAGTATGAGTAGCTCGGCTGTGGCGAGGGAGGAGCGCAGGCCCCAGTACTCCTCCCCTAGCTCCAGGGGCCCGGCTCCCCGGTGGAGCGCCCCCCGGGACACGTTCACCACGTCCCGCAGCCTCAGGGGGTCGTCGCGCAGCTTGCCCGCAAGACATAGACATGATGAGGCAATCACCTGAAAACAATAATTCAATCATAATATATATATTTAACATTATAATAATTATGGGTACTTTATTTTCAGAGAATTCGGTAGGTAGGTAGCCTTTAGTAAAGGATGAAAAAAATCATCTATGACGCCAAATACTATAGAAATACTAATAGCTCTTGACATTTATTATATATACACTGAGATTGAAACACTACACTACTGCTACACTAGCGGCCCGAGTTGTACAAATTGGGTTTTTCGGTACATTTTCTGTGAAATTATAAAAAATCGAAATTGACATCTACGATATTTGACTAACAGGCAGCTTTTTCAAAATGTTGACAACATGCTACACTACCGCCTCAAGCGGCCCAGGCTTATAGGCTTCCATAGTGTATTGCTGTTGTGATAAATATTTTATTTTCTTTGTAAACAATTTAAATGTTAATAGAATCCTAATAGCCTCTCTTAAAAAAATATATTTACACATATATACATGAGAAAAAAATTAGTAAAATCACATGTAGGTCACCTAATACTTATTTTTTGAATTTTCGATTTCTATAATATATTAAGAATATATTTCACAGAAAATCTATTAAAATGTATGAAAAAAACAATTTGTATAACTCGGGCCGCTAGAGGGCGCTAGTGTAGCATGTTACCATCAAACGTCAAGAGCTGGAGGTATTGTCATAAATGGTATTTGATGACGCGGACATTTGAATAATAAATATTTATTTATTAGCTGTTACTCGTGAAAAATCACAGGATGTAACCTGACTTGCACAGTTCCACTTTAAAAATAGGCATTCAAAGAAAACTACACGGAGGCACATTTCAAATACAGAATTAAAATATATCCAATCAGTTTCAATATAGAAAAGATCACGCTCGTATATACACTCACAAAGGAAATTATGTTGTATAAAATAAAATATTTTCATTGAACTATTGAACATACTTATAGCTACATTATATTATAAACGGGCAGAGATGTGCAACTGTTTTCCTAAACCTTGATACATCGCGCGAACGAACATAGTGCACACAATGTTGTCAATGATACAAATATTAGGAGATTTGGAATAATATAACGGCATCAAATGAAATTAAAAAAATAAATCATCTGAAGTGGCAAATATTGATATTAAAAATACCAATGTATGATGTGCATTGGTTCAATATTGAAGATCAAAAGATGATTTTTGACAATCCATAGTGAGAATATTGGGGAAGAGGTCATTTTGACCTGGTACTCGTACTGATTGTGGGTACTCACATAACAATCGTAGCTATTTTTATCAACTTCTTTGAAGAATTTGTGAAATAATGCAGCAGCTGTGGCTACAGTGACCGGTTGTGCGTTGAGTTTAATGCCGCATTCAAATATAAAATGTACAGCCTGGCTGTGGGTTGGGGCCACGATGTAGTCTATGGGGGTGATTCGGGACTTGTCTCTCTGGAGGGCCATCACATCAATTACATCCTTCATCATAAGAAAAATTATATCTGTAAAGAATAAAACCATTAATTTAGTTGGATACAAACGAAGTGTAGGATATTTTAGGAGGCTTAAAATTAGATATACCAAAAAACAACAGCAGTAGGTAGTGGGTACATTAAAAATTATAAAACATTCGATTTTGCGATGTGAAACGAATTCTAATTGCCGGTAAAATTACGTTGTTTTAATAGAATGAAAACAATATATCAATTTACCTGTAAAGATGTGTTATTTTATTTGTGTGGAGATTTCTATCTTGCCAAATTCTTTATGACGTTTTGTGAATTAAATTAAAATCGAATGTTTGATTTATTCAAGTATCTAGGTTAGCTTTTATGTCATAGACAATAACGTAAACATCGCCACCATAGAAAAAATATATAACTAGACTCATATCACTACTGTCATTATTAATTATGTCAATATGTTGATAAGACTGATATAGCCTTTTGTAATCACCTAAAATAATTGACCGAATTCACCGAAATATTTAGATTTAAAATGTGCATTTTAAATAATAGGAATTCCCAGATTAGACCGCCATAAAATGAATTTAGTACAAAGGCTAGCCGAACCTATTGTTAGGAAAAATCGTAACTAAAATAATATAATCTTAACTGCTATTTTGGGAAAGCCCGCAATTCCTTTGTGATTTTATGGGACGTCAATAAAAGATAATCCCCTCAAGGGAATTGAGCCGCGGATAGAACGACCGCTGAACAATACAGGTAGACAGAAGGACAGTGGGCTCTAGGAGACAGTCGATTGCCAGAGTCCGCGCAGGACGGAGAGTGAGGTGCAGTCTTCCACCGAGGATTGCAGTAGTCCGCCCAGGACAGACGAGTCGGTTGCAGTAGTCCGCCCAGGACACCCAGCCAAGTGAAACCTTCCGCCCAGGAAGGTTCCAATTCTCGCTCCTTTGAGAGGCCGCCCAGGTCCTCTGACGACGAGGGAATTCTACACTTCCATCCCAGAAGGAAGTAACTGCTCTTCGCCCTTCGGAGATCAACATCGGAGACCGCCCAGGCCTCTGATTATCGCCGCGTTGCACCTACTACCGACCCGGAGGTACACGAATACGTAGTGCGAACGCGAGGACTCTACATACAACGCAGCCACTGGACTCTGGACATCCATCACCTAAAAGGGAAGTGCCTGACTATAATGATAATTCCTCCCACATTGCCTAAGCCAGTGAACCTCTAATTTTAAGTACAAAGACTTTAACAGTAGAATTAAGTAATTACCTAAGTCAGTGAACCTCTAATTTTAAGTACAAGGACTTTAACAGTAGAATTAAGTAATTGCGTATCTAGTTTTATTAAATTTATTATGTCTAATTAAGTTTTACTCTAGATTTAAGACTAATCCCACGTATATAAAAATAAATTACTTGTAACTACCTAAGATCGCATTTCTATTCCTCTCTTTTTGCGTTATTCCTAGAATAATACCTACTGCCCGACGAACCGTCATATCAAGACGCTACTTAATGCAGTGGGTTATAATTCTAGGAATAACGCAAAAAGGTTAGGAATTGAAAAGCAATTTAGGTATTTACAACAAGTCGTTTATTTTGATAATCGTGGGGTTAGTCTTAAACTAAAGTTAATCTTAATTAGACTCAAAATTTCAATAAAACTAGATAGGCAAGTACTTAAATCTACTTATAAAGTCTTTGTACTTAAAATTAATTATTTACTTCGTTAAACTTACGTAAAAGTTTGTATTCTTAAAACTAGAGATTCACTTGGCTTAATTATACGGGAAAGTTGGTTCTTAGAGTTAGAGATTCACTTGGCTGACAGGGTGGAAGAATTATCATGAGAGTTCAGAGGCACTTTCCTTTACTGATGGCTGTCCAGGGTCCAGTGGCTTCTCTGTATGCAGAGTCCTCGCGTTCGCACTAGGTATCCAAGTACCTCTGGATCGGGAGTAGGCTAGACCCGACTCACTTCTCGTCAGAGAGCCCTGTTGCCTGTCTATTTGTAGGGATCTTTTTATGACCTGTATTGCTTGGCGGGCCGCTCCGAAGGGCGGCTCATTTCCTTTGAGCTTTTATTGTTGTCCCTTTTGTAAAATAAAGCCGATTTTCTAAAATAGTATTTAAGGGTATTTACTTTACGATGTAGTACTTTACAATCGTTTCCGGCTTGAACAATAATATGCGCGGCTAGCCTTTGTGCAAATTTTCTTATGGCCTGTCTAGTCTGGGAATTATTATTACTTGAAATGCACATTTTAGAAACTAAGTATGTCTGTGAATTCGGTCATTACTTATAGGTATTACAAAGGATATATCAATGTCATTATTAATTATTAATTGTTTTTGGGTTAAATTCGTAGAACTCTATTTAATTTTTAAAAAAATTTAATGTTAATCAAATTTAATTTATTATTAAGTTCTGCAAGTATTTTTAATTTTTATTATTGTGACAGCTATTTCGGCCTTTAAGGCCATTTTAAAACTGTTGTTAATCCACATTGTGACGACTTATTTATATGATTTTATTTACTCCCACTCTTTTTCAATTTGGACAGGTTTTTAAAAAAATAATGATTTATTATCGGTAAAACCGATTTAGTTAGAAAACAATTAAAATTCTGTGAGGTTTTCACATTTGAAATGTGTTTGCTCGTATTTAACAGATAATGTTTCCTTAATTGATTTATTTAAATGTGTTGTATTGTTTTGATAATGTGAACATACTGTGAAGCGGTGAATATATAATTTTCCTTACTTTATTAATGAATTTTATATTAGGATCATTCGTTCATAAAAGTGAACCAAATACTTGAGTCGGATCATGTCAAGAGTCAGAACAACAGAAGAATATGTATGAATGAGAATGGTAGAAGAAGTCGGTGACGCCCAAGGATGACATGGCACGATCAAGTGAACCAAATACTTGAGTCGGTCATGTTAAGAGTTAAGATTAAAAAGAGAGTTTGTATGAATGAGAATGGTAGAAAAAGTCGATGACGCCGGAGGAAGACATAGCACGATCAAATGAACCAAATACTTGAGTTGGGTCACATCAAGACTCAGAATAATCTGTATAAGACGATATATGAATCTGAAATAGCAAGGATTGTGTGCCAAGACCGAGTAGTTTGGCGGTCTATCTTCTCTACATAATCCTGCAGTGAAACGGTGCGATGATTACTTTGCAATTGGATGGTTTCTTGATAAAGAAAGATTTTGTAAGAGTTCTTTGATTAAAAACATTGTTTTCGTTGCAAAAATTGTAAAGCATAATAAGTATTATGCGTGAACACAATATTTGAAAACATTATTTTAAAATGTCACCGAGGAAACAAGGATAAAAAAGATGCTGAAAAAGCTCAGCCTTTGTCGATGTGTGTCCGCGTGGGGGAAAACCCGATTTCGGGAACATAGTTCTTGATACTTAGTTTCGTATTTTATCGTCAGAGGTCACAGAAGACCCAACCGTAATGATTTCATGATAATCCCCATCTCTGGGACATTTTATTCGTCAACGGCCAAAACCCAAATCATTTTATTTGGATGATGACGACGATGATGATGATGATGATGATGATGAGAGTGGTATATCTATGACAACATCCATTGTAAATCACAACATAATATTACGTAACACACCCGAACACTTGAAGTATGTACATAATGTTTCACTAACTTTTTGTTTTCTTTTTAATTAATATGTATTACCTAAGCATACAAACAAATATGGACAAAAAACTGTAGATCACATGAATCCTATCTGTTTTCATTTATGTTGTTATTTTTTTGACAAAAATATTTTTGGCTAAGAATCTTACGAAATATTTATGTTTTAAGTTTGTTACATATCTTTTTATTTTATGTAAATGTAAATTTAGCAAAAGGTTTTGAATAACAAGCTCCCGTTAGACAAACTACATAAAAGTAGTTTATCGGACTTTTTGCCTTATATTTTTGTAAAATGTTAAATGGAAAGAAAAATTTCAAATTTGCCAAAAATTTCTATTTCATAAGCACTATTCACCAATGGGGTTCAACTGTTTAAGCTGAAATCTCCGGTTTCAGCCTTACAATTATCTAATTTTTTTCGGATTCATTCTCAAATTATACTTGTGAACTCGTGTCGAATGGAAAATTTTCAGAATTCGAATATTTAAAAAAAAAAAATTATTTCATGAGTAATTTGCACCGTTGGGGTCGAAATGTTTATGCTGAAATCACCGGTTTAAGCCATACGATTCTCTCATTTTTTTCGGATTCATTATCAAATTATACCTGTGAACTCGTTTCGAAAGGAAAATTTTCAGAATTTTAATATTGCCCAAATTTTTCATTTCATTAGCACTTATCGCCGTTGGGGTCGAACTGTTCGTGCTAAAATCTCTGTTTCTAGCCATACGATTTCGTCCATTTTTGTCTTATTCATACTAGAATCAATCCCGTGAACTCGTTTCTGAAAGAAAATGTTCAAAATTCGAACATTTTCCAAAAATTTCTATTTCACGAGCACTTTGCACCGTTGGGGTTCAACTGTTTAAGCTGAAATCTTCTGTTCTAGCCATACGATTCTTCCGATTTTCTCGGATTCATACTTAAATCAAACCTGAGAACTCGTTTTGGAAAGAAATTTTTCTATAAAATCGAACATTTTCCAACAATTTCTATTTCATGAGCCCTTTGAACTGTTGAGGTTTAATTGTTTGAGCTGATATATCCGGTTCTATCCAAATAATTCTCTCTTTTTTTTCGGATTCATACTCAAAGCACACCTGTGAAGTTATTTCTGAAAAAAAATGCTAAAATTCGAACCATTCCGAAAATTTCTATTTCATGAGCACTTTGAACCGTTAGGGTTCATCTGTTTGAGCTGAAATATTTGTTCTAGCCGTACGTTTCTCTCATTTTTTTCGGATTCATTCTCAAAGCAAACGTTTGATGTCATTGTACAACTGTTTGAGCTGAAATCTCCGGTTCTGTCCTAACAATTCTCTCCATTTTTTCTGATTCAGTCTCAAATGAAACTCATGAACTCGCTTCTTAAAGAAAATTTTCAAAATTCGAATTTAGTCTCAATTCAAACCTGTGAAATCGATTTGGAAATAAAATTTT
Source organism: Halesus radiatus (assembly GCA_022606495.2). Classification (NCBI taxonomy): domain Eukaryota; kingdom Metazoa; phylum Arthropoda; class Insecta; order Trichoptera; family Limnephilidae; genus Halesus; species Halesus radiatus. Next base: position 85,207 of record JAHDVE020003001.1, on the reverse strand, counting down.
CAAAATTCGAAAATATTAAAAAAGTTTCCAATTCATAAGCACTTTGAACCGTTGGGGTTCAATTGTTTGAGCTGAAATCTCCAGTTCTATACTAACAATTATCTCCATTTTTTTCTGACTTAGTCTCAAATGAAACCTGTGAACTTGTTTCTGAAAGAATTTTTTTTTAATTCGAACATTATTCAAAAATTTCAATTTCACGAGAACTTTGCAACTTTGGGGTTCAACTGTTTATGCTGAAATCTTGTGTTGAAATCTTGTGTCCTAGCCATCCGATTCTCCCGATTTTTTCGGATTCATACTCAAATCAAATCTGTGATCTCGTTTCGGAAAGAAAATTTTCAAAATTCGAACATTTTCTAAAAATTTCTATTTCTCTCCGGTTTTAGCCAAACGATTCTATATATATATTTCTGAATCAAACTCAAATCAAACCTGTGAACTAGTTTCTTAAAGAAAATTTTCAAAATACGAACATTAAAATTTTTTTTTCATCCATGAGCACTTTGCACCGTTGGGGTTCAATTCTTTAAGCTGACATCTCCGGTTCTTAGCCGTATGATTCTCCCATTTTTTTCTTATTTAGTCTCAATTCAAACCTGTGAAATCGATTTGGAAATAAAATTTTCAAACTTCTAAAATAAAAAAAATAAATTCTAATTCATGAGCACTTTCAACCGTTGGGGTTCAACTGTTTGAGCTGAAATCTCCGGTTCTATCCTATCAATTATCTCCATTTTTTTTATTCAATCTCAAATGAAACCTGTTGACTCTTTTCGGAAAGAAAATTTTCAAAATTCGAACATTTTAAAAAATTTCTATTTCACTCCGGTTTTAGCAAAACGATTCTATATATTTTTTTCTGATTCAAACTCAAATAAAACCTCTGAACTCGGTTCTGAAAGAAATTTTTTAAAGTTCGAACATTTTCCAAAAATTTCTATTTCATGAGCACTTTGAACCGTTGGGGTTCAACTGTTTGTGCTGAAATCTCCGGTTCTAGCCATACAATTTTCTCGGTTTCATACTCAAATCAGATCTGTGAACTCGTTTCGGAAAGAAAATTTTCAAAATTCGAACATTGTCCAAAAATTTCTATTTCACTCCGGTTTTAGCCAAACGATTCTATATATTTTTTTCTGATTCAAACTCAAATCAAACCTGTGAACTAGTTTCTTAAAGAAAATTTTCAAAATACGAAAATTTAAAAAAAAATTTAATCCTTGAGCACTTTGCACCGTTGGGGTTTAACTCCTTAAGCTGAAATCTCCGGTTCTAGCGATCTGATTCTCCCATTTTTTTCTTTTTTAGTCGCAATTCAAACCTGTGAAATCGATTTATAAATAAAATTTTCAAAATTCTAATTCATGAGCACTTTGAACCGTTGGGGTTCAACTGTTTGAGTTGAAATATCCGGTTCTATCCTATCAATTCTCTCCTTTTTTTTCACACCTGTAAAGTCATTCATCAAAAAAAAAAGTTAAAATACGAACCATTTCGAAAATTTCTGTTTTATGTGCACTTTGCACCGTTGGAAGTCGAACTGTGTGAGATGGAAGTCAATTTTAAATGATATGTTTTTTAGATTTTATTTTTTTTATAGGTTTAATTTTCGCTCCGGTTTTAGCCATACGATTCTATCCATTTTTTATTATTCAAACTCGAACTCAAAATTCGAACATTTTCCAAAAATTTCTATTTCATCAGCACTTTGAACCGTCGGGGTTCATCTGCTTGAGCTCTAATCTCCAGTTCTATTAAACAATTCTCTCCATTTTTTCTGATTTAGTCTCAAATAAAACCTCTGAACTCGATTCGGAAAGAAAATTTTCAAAATTCCAAAATTTTCCAAAAATTTCCATTTTATGAGCACTTTGCACTGTTGGCGTTCAACTGTTTAAGATGAAATCTCCTGTTCTAGCCATACGATTCTTCCGATTTTCTCGGATTCACACTCAAATCAAACCTGTGAACTCGTTTTGGAAAGAAAATTTTCTATAAATTCGAACATTTTCCAAAAATTTCTATTTCATGAGCACTTTAAACCGTTGGGGTTCAACTGTTTGCGCTGAAATCTCCGGTTCTAGCAATACGATTCTCTCGATTTTTTTGGATTCAAACTCAAAGCACATCTGTGAATTCATTTCTGAAAAAAATGGGCAAATTCGAACCATTCTGGAAATTTCTATTTCATGTGCACTGTGCTCCGTTGGGGTCGAACTGTGGGTGAGATGGAAAGCAATTTTAAACGATTTTTGTTTTAGATTTTATTTTTTATATAGTTTTAATTTTCACTCCGGTTTTATTCAAACAATTCTGTCCATTTTTTTCTGATGTGTTTGGTGACCAGATCTGAATAGCCAGGTATTTCCCCACCTTCCTCTTCCCCTTCTCCATCCCCTCCCCAATACCTTCAGCCTCACAACATTCCCCAATTGGGGATGCCATAGTCTCACTGGCTCCAGATGGTTGGGGGCAGTTGGGACGCTTGTGGGGTATTCATATAAAAAAAAAATAAATATATGATGATTCACCAATTTTGTATAAGAATAATGCATCACTGATTTTTCTACGTTTGTATAGAGCAAAAGGATTAAATTGATGTTATTTAAAGGGATATGACAGATTCGATAAAATAATCACAATACAATGGTTCAATCCGCAATTTTTACCCAAACTCGAAAAATGACACGTAGCCTACCTTTGGTCATAGCGCTATTGACGTCACTGCAATATACAATGCAGACAGTGTAAGAGAGACAGCGCTGTATTTGCTGTATTTTCATTGGCTTTCTCGAGGCTGGAACCAAAAGGTACTAAATCAAAGGCACACCAGCTTCCGTTTAAATCTACGTGGAAGGCACTTCTAGTGTGTATTCTTTATTCACTGTAACCACATTATAATGTCATTGAACTACATAACATGCAATATGGCGGTTAAATGTTGAATAGTCAATTAAAAATAGAAGAAAAAAAAATTATGTCAAAACATAAAACAAAAACAATGAAACACAAAATAAAAATACAACTTGACATTAATAAGTTTATGGTTGGTGGTGTCTCTGGTGTAGATATTTTGAATTTAAAAAAAAATATAATCGCTAGTTCTTCCTTTGGCCGCCTGCAAAGTTATCTTTGTCAAGCTGTGACCACATTTACCTCTTCCATTGAAATGCTTGGAGTAAATATTTCAGACCAGCTCAAGTATCAGGGCTCCATCAAAGTCCGAGTAAATCTGGCTTCCAAAAAACTGGGCGTCTTGTATAGGGTTAGCAGATTCTTCCATAGTGACTTTCTGCTAACCCCGCACAAATCTCAAGTACGTCCAGCAATTGAATCTTGAAGCCACCTCTGGGCTGGAGCTTCAAAATACCTGATAAACATGATTCTGTGCAAAGGAGGGCGGTTCGTCTGATTGACAACCCATTGTTAACAGACCGGTTGCCATCTCGCAATGTAGGTATGCTGATTCTGTTCTACAGGTATCAGTGCACCGGTGCACGCATGCGAATCTCGACGAACACGAGCAAAACACACGTCCACAATTGATGTCGGCTTCATGAGAACGGGTTGATTCTCCGATTCATTTTTGCTCACATGTGAAACGGGCTACCGGTGTCTATTTTTCATCCTTCATATAATCTGGGCCTCTTCAAGACCCGCATTAATAAATACCTTCTTATAGCCCCTATCTTGACCCGTCTCGCAACGCTGCTCAGCCGGGTGGTGATAGAGTGCCCCTTGTGAGGTGTAACATGAAAAATAAATAACAACATTTTATCACCCCAAAAATTCCCTGGATTCTATTTCAAGGTTTGTTCAGTTTCCCCTCTCCCACAGATTTAAAAAAACTGTTTTTTCAAGGAGCGAGACTGATGCGGGCATTTTTTGTTGCTGTCTCTCTTCCACGCAGGTGGACAAAAATTCAGCCCACAACTTTCGGGTTTTTAATGCTACTACTACACGATCGCCTAACTCTGAACGTTTGAGCGATCGTGTAAAGGAGTAGTTCATGCACGCTGGGCCAACGTTAGCTCGAGTTGGCCCGTGATCGCTCCGGTGGCAAACTAATTAACCCAACCTTCAAACTAGTTCGCCTAACTCGCACGAACCGGCCCTCTATGCATCAGCCAATCAGTACGCGCTCAGCAAGCAATCCCAACGAACGTGCCGAATATGAAGAATAAAATAACTGAAATATGTTTACATTGTCGAAAAGAGACTCATAGACTTGAGTTACCATCTTCGTTTCCGCCAACTTTTATTTGTGTTGCCTATATACTTCTACATAATCTGATGAGATGCAGCACGGACACAGCTATCACTTCGACATCTTCCATGATAATGAAAGTTTGTAGTTCGGTGTAGGAACGTTGGATGATTGTGTGGTAGTAGCATAATATTTTCATTTGTTAGATTTACAAAATACGGTTTCAGGCAGTAATATTTGTTTTTTTCCAAATATAATTTATTACTCTGCTATCATGACTGCGTCCACGTCCACACCATTTGAATAATATTAAATGTGGGGTATATTGTGTCAAAATAATCGAGAAATCTAACAAAATTTCTTTGTTACGATGGCATCACCGATTTTTAAACAAAATTTATTTTCATTCAAATGTGAGGTTATAATAATAATAATAATAATAATCGGATGATTTTTAAAGCGCCGCTTTTGTGAGAAATCACCTCAGGGGCGCTGTACAAATATTACTTCCTATTCTTATATTACGTCTATTCTACGAATTTATTATTATTTTTTTTTTTTTTTTAAATTGAAAAAAAAAGAAGCTAACTGTATTTATCCTTACGATATATTGCAAGACGCTAATACAAATGATAGAGTGATTGTTTCCATTATATTCAAGAATGTATTTAATATTGCAAGACGCTAATACAAATGATAGAGTGATTGTTTCCATTATATTCAAGAATGTATTTAATATTGCAAGACGCTAATACAAATGATAGAGTGACTGTTTCCATTATATTCAAGAATGTATTTAAGCTAAGACAAAGAATTATTATCCATATTTTTTAGGATAAATAACACAGAACACTCTTAAAAGGGTGGAGCGGCGGGGGAGGATGGTGGATTTATCCAGAGGGCCCTCAAAATCTTCTTTGTCTTGGTTACGCCCCTGGTGGCGTGAGGGGTCGGATTGGTGTTGGTCTGCAAATACGCCAAGCGCTTGTCAGCCGGCTTCAGGATCCGGAAGGAGCACTTCATCGTGTCGTCCACTGACATCATTGCTCCCGCATTATCGAATTCCCTGCAGTACCAGTTGCTTCTTGGCAAAGAACTCATACCCGTCCTCTACCACCTGATGCACCCGGCAGATCAGGTCAAAGTCGTGCTTGTTGAGGTACTTGGCCACTATCTCAATGACGTAGGTAAAGGCTCGTTCTCGCCCCAGCTGGTGTTCTTGTTGGGCAGCCCACTTCCCGGTTGTATACAATATTTTTTACAACCACCGCACTTCACTAGTACACGTGTTAATGGCCTTCGACCGACCACCGCCAGATGTGACCGATGTCTAATGCGTTAATTCGGAAGAACGAAGCAGATTTCAACTCAAAATATTTGGCTTTTTATTATAAACTTGATTTAAGCTCGAAACGACAGCACTAAAATTATGTAATTTTTATAAATGTAACCCAAAAATTATTGCGGTTATTTTATGTTGGACTTCTGAATCTGACATGCTGACATTGTTGACTAGTCGGGAAAACTGAGTTGTCGATTTTTCCCGTAAATAAATTTTGTTAAATTTCTCGATTATTTTGAATCACAACCCCACAAGAGTCCCAACTGCTCCCAACCATCTGGAGCCAGTGAGACTATGGCATCCCCAATTGGGGAATATTGTGAGGCTGAAGGTATTTGGGGAGGGGAAGGAGAAGGGGAAGAGGAAGGTGGGGAAATACCTGGCTATTCAGATCTGGTCACCAAACACGGCTAAAAGCCAATTCAAGCAACGTTTCAACTCTGAATGGTGGTCTTTCACCAGGGCGATACTGAGAGTATTTTCCACTCTGGAACGTGCGCAAATATAGTACATATTATTTTTAAATCAATTAATTGTGAAACAGCGTAAATTAATTAAATAAAATTTACTTGCGCACGCCGGGATTTGAACCCGCGACCTTCGGATTCTTAGTCGAGAGCCTTATCCCTCGACCATGGAGGCTGTCAAATATATGTTTGAAAGGATTGCATTTCGGTGCCCTGAACCCCACACCAGATGGAACAATTTATTTAGTATAACCACATTTAAGTATGCGCAAAATTCATTAATGGGACGCATCTGCAAAACATTCAATATCTTATGAGATGTGGACATTTTGAACTGCAACATGAAAATATGTAAAGTCGAACTGGATGAATTTATTGTATGATGAGAAAATTTTATTTACTCATTTTAACTGTGTATAATATATTAAATTTTTTGTGTACAATGTAATGTGTACTTGCTTTTAACTGCTCAATTATTGGAACTAATTGGTTTATCTCGTGCTCATTAACCGCCCGTCCTTTGGCTGATTATTAAAAAAAGTAGGTAAAAAAACATCAGTTTTTTTTCATTACATTTCGCAATAACTTGTATGGGAGAGACGAAAATACCTGAACACATCCGTTAGCTTCGGCTGACCTCGAAATACTAAACGAGATGATGCAGGAAGAAACTAGACGTATACTAATGTTTTGTGGGTTTCAGGTATACGTTTTTATGTACCTGAACGTATGGGATACGGCTTGATGCATTCGGGCGATAATATAGCAGCCGTATCACGTACGTTCGTATGGGGGTAGGGCGGTTAAACAATTTTAATATCTTATTGTATAACTGTTTGATTCCTAAATATAATAAAATCATAAAATAAATCGTCTTCCGCTGATTGCTGAATAAATGAGGATCACAATTTTCTTACCTATTTGTATATAATTTTTATGGTTCGGTATACTTAGGGTAGGCACAGCTTTTCAGCCTTTATGGACCGTACGCCACTGGTATATTGTCATTCCATTTGAGTGAAATGAAATGATGATGAAATAATTTTTTATTTAAGGCCTGAATGGACATACTTTTGGATCACGTAACACGCCCACATCGCATTTATCGCGTTTTTCTTTATTCTATGCATGGTTATAACATACACATTTAAAAAAAATAGGTCGTTTAGAAGAAATTAAGGATAACTTTTTAATTTATTGTTGCGGTCTTAAAAAATTGGTTGCCTTGGAAATACACTCAAAGTGATAGATCCAAGAACACACAGTTTAGTTTACAAAGGGGGGTTATTAAATATCCTGAAGAATTGGTTTCTGGCTTAAGAATTTGGTCCAGATTTTCTTATTTTTGAAGTACGGACTAGTTCTTCCGGCTACAAGAGCCAAGTGAAAGGTTTCCCTGTACAGCTGCGGAAGTTCTTTGTTAGAGCGACTGTGGTGGAGCCATTCTAGTATCTGTAATAAAAAACAACACATTCATAAGAGGTCATAAAAGAAATTAAACATGATAAGTTGGTATACACTATGTATGAACAATAAAAAAGATACAAAACAATATTTTAAAACTGGCAACTTGAAAAAAATTTTAAAATGACAAATAATCTTATGACAGCTATAACCCCCTGCGTTTTAAGTCGAGCAAATGCGATTGCGACAGCGATTTAAAGCGAAGAGATGCGAAGCAACAATGCTGTCCTACATGCTCACGTGCCGCCTGCTCCCGCTACTTCAGTTGCCACCGTTGATCATAGAGAGACACAAAGGTTTTTTTTATTATTTGAAAACTCCTATTATAAACACAAAATTTTACAGAAATATCTCAACGAAATCAAACTAATATTATTTTATTTGTATTCATAATATTTTCTTAGCTTTAATATAGAAAACTCGGTCAGTTTCCTTGGGAAAACATTTTTTTATAAGGATTATTATAATCTCCGTCTTATTATATTACTAGTCCATTTATTAATATCTCGTTTAGAAAAAATATTTTGTAATTTTTTTCAATTTTTTCGTGACTTTAAGAAAATCTCATTTAACTTGGCCCATGAAGACTATTTTTCAACCATGTCGAAAAATAGCAAACACCGTCGCGTCCACTACGTGCGAAAAATCAAATCAACTGATAGCGTTGTTGAAGTCCCGCGCTGCAATGCGCCATTCGTCGCTTGTTATTTGTCACGTAGGAATATCCTAACTTGTGAAGCTGTGAGTTTGTGCTTATACAAAGGACTTCAGTCTTAGGCTGCCAACAACAGACGGGGATTTTGACTTTTCGTTGTATGCTCACGATATATATTATTGATCGTACGCGGACAGGTTGGTTTAGTTAGTACCTCAAAAATTATACATGTGGAAATATGCAAGTCAAATCACATCATGTGGATACGCAATTTAAGGTTTATGAAGTTTTTTGAGACAATCATTAAAAAAAATACATCATTTTAAATTGTGGCATAATTCAGAGAAAGAAATTTGACTGATGACAATAAAGAACATTAACTTTTATTTAGATATTATACGTACTTACCTACTGCAGATAAAAACAACAAAAAACTTGTCATTCCAGCATTACATAGATCATTTTAGAGCCAAAAAATATTTATTTAAAAAAAAGTGAAAGAAACTGTGTACCTGACCACCAGCATCAGCCCATTCCTTGTGTTTGGAGTTGACAAACAGGAAGCCCAGGGCCTGAGGGAACATGCTGAGTCTCATAGCCCTCGAGGTCACAAGGGCCCTGGTGTCCCTCCAGCCAAACACGTAGTAGCTAGAGAACATTGTCACACTGAGGATTACCACGTCACAGAGGAAGGTCACCGATGATTCTGTGGACGATTGACTAAAAAAAATAAAAATTTGTATGACTGTAATTTTATAATTACGGTGGTTACCTATTATGTACATAGCATGGTCCATTTGAGACCCCTAGTCGTAAATTGTCTATGGGTCCTTAGTAGTAAAATAATGTACAGCACTGTACTACACTGCCATGGTAAGTAAAAATACAGTATCTTCCTTGAGTCTCGAGGAAGATACTGTATTTTTACTTACCATGGCAGTACAACTTGACGTGGTTATCGTTACAGGTGGCTAAAAGAGGAACTACCGTATGAGAAGACAATTTTTATAAATCTGTTGATTTTTTGTTTTCAAAATATTCACATTGGCAAATGCCCACAATTGCAAAATTAATTTTTAGTAAGAAAACCCAATATTAGTTAATTATCTCCTGTAAAATTCTAGTAACCATGATGGAAAGTATTAAACTTACTCAGCCATGTGCACTTGCGTTCTAGCCATAAGTTGCAAAAGCCAGTCCTTGACGGAAGAATCTTGACATTTTGCCTTCATCAGGGCTGGGCAAATGTTTTGTAAAATGTAAACATGTTCTCTGTAACAAACATAATAGATAATTTTTAATAAATAAACAAAATAAAAATAAAAGTTATATGCAACCATTCATCTACTAATCGCACTTAACTTAATAGGCTGCCGTAAGTCAAAATATGTCAAACTTAGATAGCGAATTTTGAAGTTTTGCATGTTCACTATGTATATGGATATAAACATGATTCAAGATATACAGGCGGACCTCGACTTTCGCACATGATTGGTTCCTGAAAATGTGTGCAAAAGTTAAATGTTCGAAAGTAGAAGGATGTAAAAAAAAAACACCAAAAATTGTACTTAAAATTTTTTATTTATCATCATTACTAAGTACATATTAAATAAAAGTTATATTCTCTCAATAAACTTGTCAAGGGTTAGTTGTATTTTACTACTTTTTTTCTTTTCTTCATAGAGTTCTGTAACATGCAGTACTATTATGGATCGCCCTTCGCACTTGAGATATGCGTTCTCCATTGGGATCACATTCTTCCATAATATTCAAAAATGTGTTGAGATGAGTAAAAGCTTCGTTCATGTTTTTTTATTGTTAAGGTCTTGATGATTTCTTCTGGTTCTTCTGCCTCACTTCAATCTGTATACTATTTTCGTTCTCTTGTCGGTCCATTAGAAATTCATTAGTCAAGGTTCAGAATGAGATTCAATCATCTCATTAACATCTTCACTGTTAACATCTAGGTTTAGTTCGTTCATTAGGTGAACTATTTCAAGTGTGATGGTTTCTGGAGTTTCATCAAAATTTATGAAATCACTCATCATTTGTGGGCATAGTTGCTTCCATGAACCGTTCATTGTTGACTCTTTTATTTCAGCCCATGCGTCTCCAATATTGTTTATTGCGTTCCATATGTTATAATTCTTCCAGAAATCTTTTAATGTGGGCCCACCTTCCATGTCAGTTGCCTCGATGGCCTGATTCATTATCGACTGCAAATAATATTGTAAACGTAGCTATCACCGTTTGGTCCATGAGTTGTATGAGACACGTAGTATTGGGGGGAAGAAACACAACATTGATTTCTGGGTATAGATTTTGTAGAGATTTTGGGTGTCCTGGAGCATTATCTAAGATTAGTAATGCTTTAAATGGTAAATTATTAACTTCACAATAATGTTTTACTGCTGGTGCGAAATGTGAAGTGAACCAATCTTTAAATATTAAAGCAGTAACCCAGGCTTTCTTATTGGATTTACAAATGACTGGAAGCAATGTTTTTATCTTTCCCTTTCAATGCTCTACGATTTTCTGCTTGATAAACTAAAATTGGCTTCAATTTTAAATCACCAACTAAATTTCCACCAAGAAGCAATGTCAATCGGTTTTCAGAAGGTTTACCAGGGGTGTTAGTTGAAGTTTACCGGTTTTTTCAATAAAGAAAACGTTTAATTCTCAAGGGAACCTCAAATTTTTTTTATTCAAAGTATTGACCATCGGATTCTATACATTTTGCCCATCTTTGAGGCAAATCATGGATACCATTCCAAAAAAAAAAATTCTCTTTCGAGGCAAACCATTCGACGAGCCATTTTTCGATTTTTTCAAAATTGGCGAAGCGCTGCTCTGCGAGTGAGTGTCTCATCGATGCGAAAAGGTGATAGTCGGACGGGGCAAGGTCTGGAGAGTACGGCGGGTGCGATAATATTTCCCAATTCAATGCTATGAGAGTGTTCTTCACTACTTTAGCTGTATGAGGCGGTTTGGCGGTTTTTTCGATTTGTCTCTCGTTCATATGGTGTGGTACTCATTTTCCATACTTTTGGATCTTTCCCATGGCTTTTAAACGTTGGCAAATTTCTCCTCGGGTCACATTAAGTGTTTGGGCCAATTGTTGTTGCGATTGGGCTGGGTCTTCATCCAATAACGCCTGCAATTCCTCGTCTTCGAACTTTTTCGTTGCACCAGGATGTTCATTGTCTGTTAAATCGAAATCTCCACTTTTAAATTGACGAAACCATGTCTCACATGTTCTAATCACTGGAGCATGTTCACCATAAGTTTCTACCAGCAACCGATGAGCTTCAACTGCTTTTTTCTTTTGATGAAATAAGAAAGGCAACGAATGCCGCAAATGCGATTTACTTGGAACGAAACTCGACATATTCACTGAGGTAAACAACTATGACACTATTATTTTGGCAGAATGTAACTTGTGTATTTTGAAGGTTAATGTCCATAGAAAAATATGACATAGATGCCAAATCATAGAAATGTATACATATCTCTAGCGACATCTATGAGTAAAACCGGCAAACTTCAACTAACACCCCTGGTATGACCAGGGGCAACTAATTCGTCCTTTGATAAGAATGTACGATTAATAATAATAATATTCGGATGATTTTTATAGCGCCGTTTTTGTGAAAAATCACCTCAAGGGCGCTTAAATCACCTCAAGGGCGATTAGGCATCTACTTCCAAAATAAACCTCATCTACATTGAATATTTGACTAGAGGTATATTCTTCATCTTCAATAATTTTGGACAATGATGAAATAAAGTCTTTTGCAGCATCTTCATCCGATTCTACAGTGAATTTAATATTGTGTAAAGAATACCTTGTTTTAAATTTTGAAAACCAGCCGTTACTTGCATGAAACACTGTGTTAGAATCTTTGTTTAGTCTAGCCTTCCAATCTTTATGCAAACTAAGAGCCTTAGCTTGAATCATTGAAGTACTCAGAGGGATGTTTTCTTGATTTTGATTACTTATCCAATAACACAAAGATTTCTCCATTTCTTCCATCACTATGTCGTGCCGTTTGGAACAATTTTTGATGATATATTTCCAAATTTTTTTACATATTTTTTAATTTTATCTTTATTCTCTAATATCGAACATATCTTAGACCTGTTTATATCATACGAACGGCTGATCGTTTCGATTGTATGAAGTTTATGGGTTTTTGATTTTTTCTTAGCCATATCTACTTCACAGTTTCTTCGTTTCTCACTCATGTTAAAACGGGTACGAAATATTTGAAACAAAACTCGCAGAACAGTGCGAACACTGACGCAAGATTAAACCTGTCGAGATCAGACGGGAGTGTGTACAAATTAGTACATACAAATGCATGCGTTCGGACTCGCTCGCGCTCGTATGTTCGCACATGTGCGAACAGAACGTAACACTTTTCACAGTACGGATCTGGTTCATATGCATTTCACAGTGCGACAGGGAAACAACTGCACGGAAACAAAACATTTTTGAATTATCGCCAAAAAAATAAAAAATAAAATGATTTTTCAAAAATGTGCGAAATAGCGAATAATGCAAAAGTCGAATGTGCGAAAGCCGAGGTCCGCCTGTATATTATCTAGTGTTCAGAGCTCTAAATAAGTGTGTATTGTGACAGTTTAGCAGAATTCAAACAACAACAAAAGTTTGTCTAAAAAGACTGACTGGGATGTTTCAAATTCTTGACATATCTGATGACCATCAAATCGACGATTAGTACTATTTTGAAATTTTTACATTTGAATAGTCCTCGTTAAAAGCCGATTCTCAGTTTGTTTAATTTTTTTTTAACAAATTGTGATCAGCTGAGAGCAGTTAGTTTATTGTAATATCCACGTTACTTTGAGATATGTCCCTTTTTTGGGTGTTCTTTCAAGATTCGTACCCAGGATCGACAAATCTGGAGAAATTTGGGGGAAGCCAATGTTCAGAGCTGAACACCAGAGAGCTCTTGAGGAAGAAGAATAAGTTCTTTCAAGGGTAGGTGTATACTACTAAATGAAGAACTTAACACAAAACGCCCGATTTTTTACTTATGGCAGTCGGGAGTGTGAAATAAGATAAGTGAGATAAATAATAGTTCATTAAATAGAGAAAAATTCAAAAAAGCATGTCAAACCTCGGCATGTTGATGCTTGCATCAATGATTTCATTTAGCCAAACTATGGGACACTCTTGGCTACTGGTACAAGCCATATGCACTCTTACACAGCAGGCCTTACGCAGCAATTCACCCGGCACTTCCCACCAGCTGCTGGGTGAGGTCAGCCTTTCCAGGCACTCCGAAGACAGTTCCCCACAAACCACTACTAGAGTTGGCCAATACTGGAAGAAAAAAATTGTGAATTTTTATTGCTTGTCAATGAATTTATAGAATTTTTTAAAATACATAGAAATACAAACAAATACATAGATTTTGAAATTCTTAAATAGAACAGGCGACGGAATGTTTTTACAGAACCATACAACCATAGCGTTTGATGACAAACTGTTTGTCTGAATTATAGCAAACAGTTGGGGCAATTTTTACAAATAACATGTTTCGCCAAACATGTTTGACGTTTTCGAACTCGCATCTATTTTGAATGTACACCTACGACGTTAGGGACTGTAAAATGAACTGTATTAAGCTGTACTAATTTATCAAATAGTTAGTTGAAAAATTGCTAAAGTAAATTAAAATGAGTAAATCATGATAAGATTCAATGACACCAATTTACAAATATGTAATGTCAATAAGTGAGACAGACAGACAGCTTGATGCAGTTAATTTTATAAGCGGATAAAGGAGAAACTTTGAACAAACCATTTCTTAAATCCATAGATTTTTGTATCCACTAAATCTAGACCAGCGACGATATGCAAAGTTAAAGTGTGAAGCTGTAAAGCTTCACACATTCATTTTTCATCATTATTTAAAGGAAAAATAAGGCCAGAAACAAATATTATTAGTAAATTGACTAATCACAAACCTTATGTTCGCTATCCAGTTTCTCATAATAACTTTCAATGTAACCGGACAACATATTTCTATTGTCTTCAGTAATATTTTCAGCTTTGAGGCAATCCTTTATGGACGACAGCAATGAAGTCATGTCAAATTTAATTTCACCTTCATCCTCTGAATCCTCGCGCTGGAAGGCGTATTCCAGCATTTTCCACAAAGTATCTCGGAGGAAGTTACTTTGAACATTCTTACACAGAATCGGGAGGGCTTCCATTACTTTGCATAGCTCTTCTTCCTGCAAAATAATAGTGGACAGATAAAGCTTGTGAAGAAAAGTAGAAATTTAATAAAATGGAACTAAATATTTTCATTACAATGGCAACACCGAGTAACACCAACTTTAGAACGAATTACAGTAGATTCAAATGTGAGGCTCACAAAAATATGATTGACTCCCGAATTTGGCACAATTTGGCAGTTTGATATTGGATTTGGATTCGTTAGGTTAGGTTAGATTAAAGTATTACAAAAAAGAACAAATGGGCATGGATTTGGGTAGGTATAAGTAAGGCTTTGAAAAATATTTTGTTCATATAAAGAATACATCAAATATATTATATATGTAACCATAAATTTTTATAAGGCAATACAGATCAGCGGTGAAAGTGGGATAAGTTGCTTTCAGGGAGTCCCTCCGAAAGCAACTTGCAAAATTAATGTAACAGCTAAAGAAAATTGTTATTGCAGATTAAATAATACAATAAAAAAAGTCTGCGAAAAATGCTTTCCTCAAAAATATTTTAAAGTCCTTTAAACTATAATTTTCTTCATGTCACCAAACTCAGTCGACGAAGGAAGAGATATATTACAACTTATAACATCATATTATATGCACTCACCTTTGATTTGATGACCAACAGTGCCGGTATATAGTTTTGCAGGAAGCGCAGCGAGGTGCCGGAGATGGCGGCCTGGCGGGCGGCGAGCGCTAGCGCCGCGCTGCAGAAGTGCTGGCCCCGGCCCGCCAGCTCGGGGAGGAAGTTCCACTGCAGCGGAGGCAGCGGGCGTGCCAGAGGCCGACCCAGGCACACGAGGCAATCGAGGAATGAGGTAGGGGGGCAGTCGAACGTGGGGCTGATGGACTGGAAACACCACACACCTCAGCTCACTAGTTCATTTAATTAACCGCTGAACAGTGGCTATAACCACTGAATAGATGAGTCGTAGAGTTGCAAAACCCACTTGGGAATTTTCTGCTGATTTTGAGACAGTCGCAAAAAACTCCTTGGAACACATTAAACGTAAACACATATTAATATTTTTTTTGCTCTAAATCTATTATATAAAGAAGAATGTCCCGGGCAGGCGGTGTTTGTTTGTTTGTTTCGTATACAAAACTACAGTTTTATTCTGAGCTTGGTGAAATTTTGCACACTTGACTTTCGAAACAAGAGAAAGGTCACTCTCTACATGAGATTTCGAAAAATCACCCCCTTTCCCGGCCCTTAAGGCAGAATTTTGGTACTTCTTGATGAAATTTCGCACTCTTGACATTCAAAATAAGAGGAGAATTAATTGGTATGGGTAGGGGTTGGGGTAGCGGTAGGGTTAATACATGACAACCTCAAAACTGTACTCCAAACCATTCACAACTCCGGGCAATGTCGGGTACTTCAGCTAGTACCAAAAAATAATGTATAAATATTTAGATATTTAGCAAAAAACATATATTATATAGAATAGGCGTTGTTTAAAACCTATAAAGTGAAATATTATTTGTTATCGCCTGAAGACATGACGTTAATGTGAACCATAGATTTATATGTTAATATAGGAACAAGATTTACAGACAAATCTCCCGCCATGTCACCTGGTAGTCCCAAATATGTTCATCAGGCGGTGCTAGAAGTAGGGACACTATCACAGATGCCAAAATTTTTCATTAGCATTAATTTTTGTGAAAGTCAAATTGTTTGTTTCGAGTAGCATAGAGTCTCAAAAATATTTTCTTTTATAACAGTGATAGTGTTCATTTTTCATGCTCTGAAGTTGCACAATTCGAGTTATTTGTGTGTATTGTGTAGCAGTTTTTTACGTTTTTCGGGTTTTGTGCAAATTCATTGCAATATGTCATCCGAGAGCGGAGCAGCTGATAAGGCCCAGATGACCAGAGAGGAGGTTGCGAGGATGATCCATACGGAAACGGGTGGTAAACGATTGAAGGTTTGCGATGCCAAGAAAGTCAAGAGGCTGAAGGTTGGCGAACGCGAGTGGATGTTCTGACGCAACAGACGTCCAAGATGCAGGAAATGTTGCTGGAAAAGCGGGTGGATGGTCTCATCCGTGGCATCTCGGACAATGACGACGATGATAGCATCTCCCTGGACACCCCTGCGTCGCTCCGGAAGGAACTGGCAAGGAAAGCCGACGGAGATTTGGGGATTGGACTGACCTGTTCTATCAAGCCATCTCGAGATTTGGATCTCAGAGAGTGGACAATGGAATTAAAACAACCGAAGATACTGTTGGCCGACCCAGAGAGGGTGAAAAAAGTGGAGCTTTTGTAACATCTGGGGATAGCTAACTCGAATAATGTCCGCTATCTCGAGATCCAGAAGTCGTATACTGCAACCCCCCTTTTCTCAATGCTGGCATTGAATCTGGAACTGAAGCGTCTAACTCAAGAGGAATCGGCCATCACCTCAACAGACTCCTGCGGATTCCTGAGGAATGCGCTTTCGCTTCAGGCAGATCTCTTGAGAGCCTCCCTGCAGTGTTCAAAGAGGCCGGTCTTTAAGTTAAAGTATTTAAACAATTTTCGACTATCAGCAAAATTTCATCTGGTAAACTTTTATCGAGTTCCTACTTTTCGACAACCGAATGACTGGATGGTTAACGTGGACCTCACACACGCTTATTTCCATTAGCCTATGAGTGAACAGCACAGGTGTTTCCTTAGATTTATTTATAAGAATGAACTATTGGAGATGACATCCCTCCCCTTTGGCCTAGCCACCTCACTTAAGGCATGACTAACTGGGTAGCGCAGAAGCTGCGGAAGAGAGAGATGAGAATTATAGTATATCTGGATGATTTTTTATTAGTAAATCAATGCCAGCTTACTTTAAAACCCTAGTCTATTGAAATTGTTTAGTTTTTACAAGACTTGGGATGACAGATACAATTTGATAAATCAATATTAGAACCATCACAGCAAGTCCAATTTCTTGGTATTAACTGGAATACTGTAACTAATGATCTCCCTCAGACCAAGGTTTCAACCCTATCTTATCTGTTTAAGGGTATGATTAAGACAGGTAGGTGGTCACTAAATAGGGGGCATATCCTCCTGGGCTCTTTGAACTTTGCTAGTTTCACAGTTCCAAGAGGCAGACTCAACAGCCGATATATACAGAAAGGGTGCTTAGGACTCAGGCACTACCACCCTTGGGAGTTATCACCGATTCCGGCAGCTACCGCTCGGGAATTGAGATGGTGGGTTCGATTGCTCACCCTGACGTCACCTATACATTTACCGCTGTCTGAGCACTACCTAACAACCGATGCATCAGGGTTGGGGTGCCCAGCTAGACGAAAAGCTACTCAATGGTGTGTGGACTGAAGATCAGCAAAATCTTAACTCCAATGTAAAGGAGATCCTGACCGAGTTGGCTGACTTGTCTCCTCATACGCTTGATCTATCCGGCTCGTATCTTCTGATCCAGTCGGATAACAGATCTATCATTTCTTACCTCCCCAAGAGAGTGGTACTAGTTCAACTCAACTCCTGAGTTGTACTCGACTACTGCTAGATGTTTTGAACGAACACCGTATCTCCACGACAGCGCAATACTTACCTGGTCATTTCATTATTGCTTGTCCCTACGCTTTGTATCGAGACGTAAGATGAAAGCACTAGGATGCGTGCATTCGTTTAATTTTTTTAAATGTGTGAATAGATTGGTACATATTTTTGAGGTGAGGTGAGGTAGAAGTAAAGATGCTGATTTGATTCAGTGTCCCGGCCTTGAGATTTAGGTGGTTTTGGTTTAAAGTAGTCCGCGTAAACGAAACTCGATTGCTGAAGATTCAAACAAATATCTACCTTAGTGAATTTCGAAACGTATGAAAAAGTAGATCAAATTCAAATGATTTGAAATTATAATTGGTTACACAAATGTGGTTCACGCAGTGATCGGCCCTATTGTAGAGCGAGATGTAGAATACAAATCAAAATCAAACTATTTAAAAAATAACTCTGCTAATGAAATTGAGTATTGCCAATCAGCCACTGAGCGGTCAGTGGCTGAGTTGATATCGCGTCTGGGTCCGACCCAGGCATCGTGAGTTCAATTCTCCGGCTTGCTAAGTCCTCCATCATGACACAAGCAACATTCTTCACTTTGTGAGATGGTAGTAGGAGATTTTAAAATATTGTCAGGTTATTCGTAAACCGGGAATGTTTGCTTTGAAAAAAAATAACATATATATATGTATATGTGGATTGAATTGAACATAATTTGACGAACCTCCTTTCTGATGAATTCCAACAGGCCCCTGACGACGCTGGCCGGAGGTAGGTAGGTGGCGCTTTGGGGTTCGCTGCGCACCCCCTGCCCCTCTGTGGCAGAATACACACTGCTGCGGTACTCGCGCACCTCGCGTTCCATCAGCGCCCAGCACAGGTCCGATACGCCCTCTAGGGCCGACACATTGGTGTAGCGGAAGAGGTTGCTCCAGCACTCACCTACAGGAAGGTGATTATTTTATTACTGGTATTTTTTAAACAATCTGACCTACACAAACACAAGCATATAATTCTGTAAAATGAGACCCTGAGCACCCAATTAATTAACTCAATAAATAACTTTTATACATTATCTTAGGATAATAGTTTTACTTAAAGTTGGGAGGTTAGTTGTGAATAAAATATATTCCTTCTTCAAAAAAAGCAAATTCACTTTGCGGCATTATTTTTAATTAAATAATAAAAATTATTCTGTTTGAAACATGTGTATATTTATTTATTTAATAGTGGTTAAAACAAAATAATTTTTGTTATTAATTAAAAAATACAGTCGATTTTGGAATAACTTATTGAAGCTTATAGACCTCATTGTAATATATTTTTAATCAATAACCTCATGGTATACAGGTCCCGTATACAGGTATACCTCATGGTATACAGGTATCTTCACAAAATATTATTGTGAAGTTAATAATTTACCATTTAAAGCATTACTAATCTTAGATAATGCTCCAGGACACCCAAAATCTCTACAAAATTTATACCCAGAAATCAATGTTGTGTTTCTTCCCCCCAATACTACGTGTCTCATACAACCCATGGACCAAACGGTGATAGCTACGTTTAAACGATATTATTTGCAGTCGATAATGAATCAGGCCATCAAGGCAACTGACATGGAAGGTGGGCCCACATTAAAAGATTTCTGGAAGAATTATAACATATGGAACGCAATAAACAATATTGGAGACGCATGGGCTGAAATAAAAGAGTCAACAATGAACGGTTCATGGAAGCAACTATGCCCACAAATGATGAGTGATTTCATAAATTTTGATGAAACTCCAGAAACCAACACAATTGAAATAGTTCACCTAATGAACGAACTAAACCTAGATGTTAACAGTGAAGATGTTAATGAGATGATTGAATCTCATTCTGAACCTTGACTAATGAATTTCTAATGGACCGACAAGAGAACGAAAATAGTATACAGATTGAAGTGAGGCAGAAGAACCAGAAGAAATCATCAAGACCTTAACAATAAAAAAACATGAACGAAGCTTTTACGCATCTCGACACATTTTTGAATATTATGGAAGAATGTGATCAGAATGGAGAACGCATATCTCAAGTGCGTAGGGCGATCCATAATAGTACTGCATGTTACAGAAAAGAAAAAAGTAGTAAAATACAACTAACCCTTGACAAGTTTATTGAGAGAATATAATTTTTATTTAATATGTACTTAGTTAGTAATTTTTGATAAATAAAGTACAATTTTTGGTGTTTTTTTTTTTACATCCCTCTACTTTCGAACATTTAACTTTCGCACACATTTTCAGGAACCAATCATGTGCGAAAGTCGAGGTCCGCCTGTATATGCATATTCAAATTTTCTAACAAAATTTTGAAACTTTTACCGAAATTACTTCAATTAATACCTTGCTTTTACTGATACAACTGCCTCGAGGGCGCTTTACACTTATTATTGTTAATAGCCCTTTCCAAAAAAGTGTGTTTTAAAGTTTTCAAAACTAGTTTCTGACCTCAAATAGTAGTAGTAGGTGGGTCAATCCAAGAATTGCGTTGAATTCTCTGTCTTCAAACTTTGCAACATTCATACGAGAGGGTTGCATCAGTCTATTAGATGCATCAGACTTGGTTGGCCTGAGCATGGGACCTCTGAGTAAGATTATCCCTCACGCAAAGATAAGTAGAGTATGATGGTGCCAGCCTATTCAGTGCGTTACACACAAAGACAAATTATAAACTGAATTCTTTCTGTGACTTCAAAGACAGTAAAAATTATATACTTGGAATGTAGTCCAGTACATCTTCTGGCCGCCTGGCAGCATCTGAAGGAGTCTTGCAATAAGCCGGAGGAAGCTGTATTCCTCTCCTATAGATCTCGGGAATCTGTCTGAGGGTCATGCCCTCCACCTTAAAATGGGACAGCGCCCGCAGAGCCGCGATGCTGACCTCGGGGTAGTGCGAGTCCACTACGTAGTTCCACAGCTTGGTGATTACGTCAGACATGAATGCCTCATACTCGGGCGTCTCATTGTTTAGCTTGGGCACTTGAGAGAGGAGCTTGCATACACTGGAAATAAATAATATTAAAAACACAAGGTGAGATAAAAAAATATGGGGAATGAATTTTTATAGCTGGTGCTAGATCCATTTGAAGTAATAAGTCTGATAATCCTTTGAGAAAGTCAGTGTCAAGTTTGAGCAAGTTGTGACTTGTCAGTCGGCTTCCAGAGCCGGAAGAGTGAGGTTGTGTTTACCTGAGATGATAGTAGGAGATTTTCAAATATTGTTAGGTTATTCATAACCTGAGAATGTTTGTCTTTCTTTAAAAAAAAAAGAAATTTGTTGTGAGCCTCAAATACATACATATATGATTCATGAGGTTTCACACGAAATTATCAGAAGAATCATTCTGGTCATCTACAAATGCTGCTATTTCAAATCTAGACTACTCGAGAAACTCTCATGAGATCAGTGCTAATCAACGATGAGTGGTTGATCCTCACAAAGAATCTTTGGAGCTATACAAGAAAATGGTGTCTGGCAGAAAATGTACAATCACGAGCTGTGACAATTGCTTGAATATCCATTAATAATAAGATTTATCTCCCATGGGCAGGACATGCAACAAGGATTGGAATATAGCTGACCACCAAAAAGACTTCTTTATTATAATAAGCCTGCAGAAGAAAGGAGTGTTGGGAGGATCAAACTTGGGTGGATGGACTGTATTGAGATCAACACCGCATCCTTTGTTATAAGGAACTGGAGGGAGATAGCAGGAGACTGGCAGGATTGGAGTAGGGGCATCCTAGAGGTTGCCAGGCCAGGATTCTCCAATTATTGTAGAAATGATGGCAATGAGATATTTCAGAGATAGCAGAAATAATCTATTAAATATCTACCTTTCTTGCACGGCTGGCCTCTTATCCTTCCCGATTTTGGGGGCTAGGGCCCTCCAGGTGCTGGCGGGGGCCACCACGCGGGCCTGCCACAGCGCCCCCAGGGCATCCAGCGCCTGGCAGTAGGCCCCCGAGGAGCTGGTGTCGGTGCAGCGATTCAAGAGACCAGATATTATGGGGACCATCTCTGCACCATAGTTTGCAGCCCTGATAAAAACATATACCATGTTTTATTACATCTGTGACTAATTACCTGGATAGAGATACAAAACAGTCGTCTAATACCTAAAATCTATAATATCTGTAATGCGAATGATCTTTTTCACTCTCATCTATTTTGCAACATAAAAAGAGCAAATCGTGAGCATACAATGAAAAGCGGCCAAGTCAATGTCCTTGTATTTTTACAGATTGAGATTGAGGATTTTTGCATGGATGCATGCTCATAATTTCGTAAGTTAGGATATTTTTTAATTAAAGTACATATATAATTTTTCACATACATTTCGTAAAAAAATATTCCGACTGCGATGCTGTGAGTTTGTGTCTATGCGAAGGACTTCAGTCTTGGTCTGCCAACGGACAGCGACTGCGATGCTGTGAGTTTGGGTCTATGCGAAGGACTTCAGTCTTGGTCTGCCAACGGACAGAGATCTTGACTCGGCCACTTTTCGTTGTATGCTCACTATCCTAATCATCTAGATGACTTTAGTAGATTTGATACAATCAATGATAATGGTAAAGACCATTGACTATTGTCAATTTTATTTTATTTTATATGAATACCGCACAAGAGTCCCAACTGTTCCCAACTGTCTGGAGCCAGTGAAACTATGGCATCCCCAATTAGGGAATGTTGTGAGGCTGAAGGTATTGGGGAGGGGAAGGAGAAGGGGAAGAGGAAGGTGGGGAAATAGCTGGCTATTCAGATCTGGTCACCAAACACGGTTAAAAGCCATTTCAAGCAACGTTTCAATTCTGAATGGTGGTCTTTCACCAGGGCGATATTGAGAGTATCTTCCACTCTGGAACGTGCCCAATTATACTATATATTATTTTTAAATGAATTAATTGTGAAACAACACAAATTAATTAAATAAAATTTGCTTGCGCAAGCCGGGATTTGAACCCGCGACCTTCAGATTCGTAGTCGAGAGCCTTTCCCCTCGACTATGGAGGCCGTTGTAGGGGAAATAGAATCAGGCAACTTTAGTCGATTTATGCATACAAAGGGTTAACATATTGCAATGACCGTGCGACTGACGTCTGGTATGAAAGAGCAAGAAGATAGGTCTATAAAAGAGTGTGAAC
Organism: Halesus radiatus; assembly: GCA_022606495.2. NCBI lineage: Eukaryota > Metazoa > Arthropoda > Insecta > Trichoptera > Limnephilidae > Halesus > Halesus radiatus. Next base: position 62,103 of record JAHDVE020003001.1, on the reverse strand, counting down.
AGTTGTACAATGGCTCTTCTTCATTACCTGTTACTCGAGATAATACATTGTGTTTATTAGTCTATTGACTATTATTCCGTCATCTCAATTGTACTGGACGCTCACACCTGTGACATCGACTATAAATCGCCGACTTCCTCTTCAGGGACCTTGGGTACGGATTTGCAAATGAAACAGTGACGTCACGAAAGTCATCAGACAACTGACTGCTTGAGCCAGCCGTGTCCCTATTTATTGGGATAAATTGCACAGTTTCTATGTACACGTGTTCTGCAGGAATTATTCTTATCTTACAGGAAAAGGAACATATTTGCAAAAGTGTCACAGGGCCAAAAATTAATTACTTGTGCGAGTAAATCAATCTTGAAAACCATAGACACATACATGTAGGGTGATTTCATTTAAACACAGAACCTTATCAAATATGAGTCATGTAGAAATGTGTGAGGACTATAAATATAATTCTTTAATTATTTCAAATTTAATATTTTGGGTTATAAAAACTGCTGTCCGATATACCAATTCTTAGTATAATTAATTTTATAAAGACATTAAATGGACATTACACATATGTATGTACAAATCGATCATAAAATAAATAAATATATATTACAACTCTAAATGAATAGCTACAGTTTTAACATAAAATTTTAATTTGGTAAGGATATAAAATAAACTTACCTCTCCTTACAAATGAGCTTCACAGCTGCAGATTTAGCGGTCAGTACCTCCCATTCAGAATCGTTGTTGGAAGACTTGCTGTCTACTAATAGTTCTTGCAGATAGGGGTAACACCTGGTCTGCTTGTCAACCAGCAGTGAATATAAATCAATTAGTATTGATTTTGGGAACACCTTTTCACTATTGAATGCCACCAATATCTGGATTATTACAGGTACATTTTCCTTTAAAAAAAATGTATATAATAATAATAGTTAATTTCTACAGTAACAGTTTTGTGAACGTTCACCTCAAGTGCACATAGTAAAAATATAATGTATCTATTAGTTATACAAGTGAATAATACTTCAATTTTTAATTATTAATTATTTTTATTGAGATTAAAAAAATCTCATTTTCATATTTAATCATTGTAGAAAATAATATTAACATAACCTAAATGAAACATGAAAATGGAAAAAACGACAGAAAATAAAAAGATTTCAGTCGCATCTGGGACTCGAACCCAGGACCTCTGCCTATCCGGGGCAACCGCTAAACCAACTTAGCAAATGATATGGGATAAAAAATGGAGAATAATATTGACAAATCTTGAATTTGAGATATGATATCGATGAAGATGACATAAATTGAACTGGTCTCATTAGTCAAGTTGTTTAAGCAGTTGCCCCGGATAGGCAGAGGTCCTGGGTTCGAGTCCCAGATGCGACTGAAATCTTTTTATTTTCTGTCATTTTTTCCGTTTTCATGTTTCATTTAGGTTATGTTAATATTATTTTCTACAATTATTAAATACTAAGATACTTTGATAATTGTTCTGTAAGAAGCGGGAGATTGAAGAATATGATGAAACTTTATTATTAATTTGTTAAATTAAAAACAATGTTTTATCCCTTCCCAAATGAAGACAATAATTACACAATTACAGTAAAATTATCTTATAAGGTTTTTAAAGGGATCGGAAATAAAAAATAAAATAAAACTAAATACTGTTTGTGGGTTCCAAATTAGGTTGTTCAAAAATTTCAGTTTTCAAGAGACCGAAAAACAAACCTTTTTAACCTTTCCTGGCCGGTGCTGTCAACTGATTTGATATGTATCTAATTATTTAAATATCTCTGTAAATCTACTAAACACAAAGTTCATATTTTAGGTGTTCCTCAGCAATACATTTATGTATTGGATAAAATAATTAAAATATATAAGTATTTATTGAACGCAACAGAAAAAAATGTTTTGTCGATAAATCAGAAAAAAAAAGTTTATGTCTGCGTATGTCTGCTTATGTATGTCTGCGTGCATTGATAACTTGCCGAGTGGTGCGGTAGTGAGCGAGAAGGGTACGGGGTTTCGCTCACCGTGCCACCATGCGCGGTCGTCAGTATTAGCCGGCGGTCTGCCGGTTGTAATGAACGTATCATGCGTTTTATGCATGGCCGATGTTTTTCCTCGTTTTCAGCATGTATACACAATATTTTACTTATGTACATATGTACCTATTTATTTCTAATAAAACGATTTACATAAGTAATAAATGTAAATTAATCATTTTAATCCAATTTAAAAAAAAAAAAATTATTCGTACCCTGCGTACTGAGTACACAGCACCAGAGCTCGAGGGATTTTCTAGCACTGTTAGGGAAGGGTTAAGCAAGAAAACTTCTTAGGTTGGAATCTTATACACGGGTTTCACTATATTTAATCCATTAATAATATAAAGCGAATCCCACATATGAGGTTCGCACATGTGAAGTTTTCATGCTTAAGAAGTTTTGCATTTCGATCCACGATCGACTGCAATAAAAAAACAGCCTTTATCCCACATAAAAATATTTTTTTCCAGTTCCTTGTAAGAAAACCTTATAAGAGAGTCTCATGGTAAGTAAAAAATTTCAGTAAAATTATTAAGACAATATCTCCCGTATTATAATATTAAGATTAATCATATTGTTTTTATAATTTTTAATTTCTTTATTTAATGTAAATCAAATTTAATAATGTTATTATTAAGTTCTGCAAGTATTTTTAGTTTTTATTATTGTGACAGCTGTTTAAGAAGAGAATTAAATTGAATTTAATTTTTAGGTGCAGAACTTAATAATAACATTATTAAATTTGATTTACATTGAATTTAAAAAAAAAAATTAAATGGAGTTCTACGAATTAAACACAAAAACAATTAATAATCATACCTTGGTTATTGAGAGATGAATAATTTCTCGAAGGAATTCCACAATTTCCCCAGGCTCTTTTAAATGTTTAAAACTGTGTAAGATAATAGGCAGCATTCCGGCGGCCACTTCTTTCTTAAATTCCACAACTTCCCTCAACGCTCTCAGGATTTCCAACTTATTTATGAAGTTATCCTTGGAAACGTTCTTCTGCGATAGAAGCGCAAACAAATAGAAGACTGTTTGGCATTTGATCTCCACATTTGAACTTTCATTCAACTGTTTGATCCACGTTTGAAAGATTTCTTTATCCGACACCAGCTTGCTGTGACTCGTCACTAATTCGGCGGCTTTATATAAACGACCGTGCGTCGCTTTCACGAACTTGAAAACGTTGCTTAAATTCAATTTCAATGTGTAATTAGAAGGAGGTGTCATGGATGGTCTAATAAAAATAGAGTCTAACACTTCTTTGGCTATGTCGGTGGAGCTGCAAGCCAATGTGGTCGGGTAGTAGAGCCATTGTAATACCGCTGAAGAAAAAATGTATTCCGATATTGAAGGTCCACTTAGTTTATGAACGCTCTTGCCTAAAAAAAACAATATAATATTAAGTAAACTCTTGCTAAACCAATTTCAACATGCATCCCATAAACTTATTATTATTTTTTTTTTTTATAAAACAAGTACACACGGTTTCTATTGACCTTCCATAGGAATATAGAATGTTATTGTGTTGGCACTACCTTTAGAGTGCGCATGATCTAGAAAATTTTTTGTGCATGAGGGCAAAACGAGGAACAAACTTCATTATTTTTAATAAAATTAATAAGAAATACTTTGTGTACACCACTGTTTAATATATAAATATTAAAATGTTCCATAAGCAAAGGTTCCCTCATCAGGATACACAGTATACTCAATTTGTATACTGATGAGGGAAGCTTTTCTTCTGAAACATGTTGATAGTTATATATTAAACAGTGGTGTACAGAAAGTATTTATTATTAATAAAATTAATAATGACACCACAAAATAATTATAAATTTACTGAAGAAATTCATTATTTTTATTTATTGCATGTAATCCATATTTTTTTGTATCCATTATATCTACAGTAGCAACTCCCTTGACTGCACAGATATATATTTTAATATTTATTTAATCATAAATACAAAGGAGTATATTGTATAAAACTGTAAGCACAGGCATCATGAAACTATTTCTATTATTTTAAATGATAAACTAATGTTTTTATAAGACAAGATTTTTTTATGCATAGCACAAATATGGTAACAAATTATTATAAGCAATAATTATTAACCTGAAAAATCATACAAATTGAATAATTTTCCGAGAAAAAATACATGCTGCCGACGGGACACGAACCCGCGACCAGTCGGCAGCATGTATTTTTTCTCGGAAGATTATTCAATTTGTATGATTTTTCAGGATAATAATTATTGCTTATAATAATTTGTTAAACTATTTCTAGCTCACACCGTCATTTGTATGATGAGTTATGGAGCTTTGAAATACATTTTATAAAGATCGTCAGAAGGACGGGACAGGAATATTGATCATCAGAAATTTCACTGTTTTGGACGAAATTTCTTTCAAAAAGTGGGCTGCAATACCAGCCCGTGGACCGTAACAGATGTTGCCGCAGGTTGTGCATCACTTTCATATTGTTTGTTCAATATAATAACTAATAAATTTGCTTAACTTACATAAGATAAAAAGTTCAGTCAAGTATGCAATAGGGCAAAACAAAATAGCCTCCGACATGACAGTGAGCAAAACTTCAGAGCAAATTTCAGATCCGGGATAACAGAGAGCTTTTTGAATGACAGCGAAACAGGGCCTGGGGTCTTCCCCGGAGAGGATCATGTCAACGGCGATGTTTCCCAGGGCCAATACCACTGAGAAAACAAATTCCTCTTTTTTGTTGGATATAGCCCACTCTAGAATGGAGGTATACAAGCAGTATGTTCGTTTTGACCAGCAGTTTGTCTGTAAGTAATAATAATAATAATAAATGGATTATTTCTATAGCGCCGTTTTCGTGAGAAAATCACCTCAAAAATCAAATAAGATATTAATAATTAAAATGATATCATTTAATATTAATAATTAAAATGACATCAATTTATATTAATAAATAAAATGATATCATTTAATATTAATAAATAAAATGATATCATTTAATATTAATAAATAAAATGATATCATTTAATATTAATAATTAAAAAGACATCAATTAATATTAACAATTAAAATGACATAATTTAATATTAATAATTAAAATGATATCTTTTAATATTAATGATTAAAATGACATCAATTAATATTAACAATTAAAATGATATCATTTAATATTAATCATAAAATATTAATAATTAAAATTACATAATTTAATATTAATATTTAAAATTACATAATTTAATATCAATAATTAAAATTATATCAATTAATATTAATAATTAAAATGACATAATTTAATATTAATAATTAAAATGACATAATTTAATATTAATAATTAAAATTATATAATTTAATACCAATAATTAAAATTATATAATTTAATACCAATAATTAAAATTATATTAATTTACATTATTAACTAAAACAACATTAATTAAAATTATTAACTAAAGCAACATTAATTAAAATTATTAACTACAACAACATTAATTAAAATTATTTACTAAAACAACACTAATTAAAATTATTAAATAAAACAACATTAATTAAAATTATTAACTAAAACAACATTTTAATTAGTATGATAATAATTACGACATTAATTTTAAGATGTTATTTATTATTAGCATTAATGGCAGAATTAATCAGAAACATAAAGAACTGACATTGATGTCTTTGTTTTTATACGCTTTGCATGTTGAGAGACAGAAATAGATATTCAAATTGAGATCTTATTTGAAAATAATGTCATGAGGGTAAACTGGAAACCTGGCGCTTCATACCTGCTGCCAACCCAAGCATTCCAATATCAATGATACTTGTCCAGAACTAGTTTCCAAGCTGAGGAGAATGTTGATGGCCCTGTGGTAGGTTTGCATGGTCTGATTTTCATTTGGGTCACAAATAATCCACAGGAAAACAGGTCTCATCAACTCTATACCGTGTGAAGACAATCTGAAATCAATTTTTAATATAATAATAATTAGATTACTTGTATAGCGCCGTTTTTGTGAAAAATCACCTCGCATATATAATATATTTATTGTTTCTGTTTAACTTTTAGTGCGCTGACATTACCCATAGGATACACAAAATTTATATCTGTTGAACGCCGGTATGTCCGATCGGCAATATCAATAAAATCATTTCTCTGAATATAAGTAACTATTCTGGGGAAACTACTTACGACAAATATATATACAATTTTTACAAATATATAAATACATTATCTGGTAAGACGGTACAATTTACAAAAACATCATTTTGCAAAAAAAAAACTAGTAAGTTATTATGAAAATAAACTCAGGTGTGCCGAGTGCAAATTTACCGTCGGCATACTTCCGAAGTATTATATCGCGAGAGCTCGGCATTCCAAAGGTTAATAAGAAAGACAAACATTTCCAGGTTACGAACAACCCCACAATATTTAAAAAACTCCTACTACCATCATTATAAGTGGAAAATGTTGCTTGCACAATGATGGAGGACTTAGCTAGATGAAAATAAAGTAAATATATAATTTATTTACTTGGTATTATAAAGGCAGATGGATTCCACTTCGCTGATGATATTGTCTATGGCCGCCGGGTGCTGCTGCAGAACCATCACCAGCGGGTGTTGTGGAGACACCAGGGACCAGTGACATACGTAGTCCACTTCCGCAGACATCTTCTGTTCTGCTATAAGTGCTAATATTCCTGATATTATTGACGTGATAGCAGAGTAGTTTCTGGAAAATAATTACACAAAAACACAAAAAAATATGCATAATATTTTGATTAATATTTCAGGAAACAACAAAGGGAATCGATTAGATAATTATTTGGAATTTTACTTTAGAATTAAAGTATGGTTTATGCAAATACTATAAAGACCACCAATGCATCGTATTTCTTACTAAAAGAAGATAAATAGAGCCGAACCTCTTGTCGGCCATAACATATGGACAACCCTCACATGGCAGGCGAAAAATACAAAAATGTTTGATAACCTTTAAGTTAGACTGCTCCCTCACGGGTCGGTAAGGAATCAATATAAACCAGGTGCTGTAAGAATGCATGGTACGAACGCTCCATATATTTCTATTGGCACCCGTATACTTGTCGGTGCGGCGCGAGGGCGGTGTTGTGTACCTGCAGTACACAGGCAAGAGGTGTGTGGTTTCAGTAGTTTCTAGATATTATTGCATCACCGCCGAGATCACTGTGGAACTTTTTTTATTAATAATATACGAGGTGTGTTCAAAAGAATAGGTGAATTTTGAATTTTTTCGAAAAGTATTTATTTATTCATCAATATCCATTTTCTCCCCTTCAAAGTAATCCCCCTCAGATATAATGCACTTATGCCAGCGCTTTTTCCAATCCTCGAAGCACTTCTGGAATGCGCTTTTCGGTATGGCCATCAGCTCGTTCTTCGAGTCTGACTTTATCTCATCAATTGTGGCAAAACGCTTTCCTTTCATTGGTTTCTTCAGTTTCGGGAATAGGAAAAAGTCGCAGGCAGCCAAATCTGGTGAATATGGTGGTTGAGGCATGATTACGGTGTTGTTTTTGGCCAAATAATCACGAACAAGCATTGATGTGTGAGCTGGTGCATTATCGTGATGCAAAATCCATGATTTGTTTTTCCACAATTCCGATCGTTTGAGCCGTATTGCTTCACGCAAACGTTGCATAACTTCCTTTTGGTATTCCTTATTAATCGTACGACCTGTTGGCAAGAACTCATGATGCACCACACCATTGTAATCGAAGAAAAGAGTGAGCAAAACCTTCAAATTTGATCAAACTTGGCGTGCTTTTTTCGGTCTTGGCTCTTCTGGCCGCTTCCATTGGGATGATTGGGCCTTGGTTTCGACGTCATAACCATATACCCATGTTTCATCACCAGTTATGACCCTTTTGAGCAAATCTTTATCGTCGTTGACGCCATTCAACAATTCCTGAGCGATACTAATGCGACGTTGCTTTTGCTCAAAATTTAGCAATTTCGGAACAAACTTCGCTGCCACACGTTTCATGCCCAAAACATCCGAGAAAATTGCATGGCATGAGTCGATTGATATGCCAACATCCTCTGCAACTTCCCTAATAGTGATTCAACGATTTTCCAAAAGCATTGTCTTCACTGTTTCGATGTTTTCTATGTTTGTTGATGTGATTGCAACTCCAGGACGCTCATCGTCATTAACATCTTCTCGGCCTTCTGTAAAGCGCTTGTACCACTTATAAACACTTTTTTGAGACAAAGTAGATTCACCGAATGCCACAGTCAACATTATAAGTGCGTTGGAGCACTTTATTCCATTTTTAACGCAAAATTTAATACATATTCTTTGATCCATTTTTTTCAAAAGTAAAAAATTGAAGAACACACAAAAACGTGACTAACCTTTCCAGTTGTCAAAAACAAACCACTAATCCAAAATGGCTGATAATGCTAACATATGATAAAAATATGTGTACCAATATAACAAAAGAAAAAATCGATAATCGAATGTACACAGCCCGCGAAAATTCAATATTCTTTTGAACACACCTTGTATCTTTTTGAACAAAGAAAGGAGTGTAAGAAGTATATATGACGGGAATGCGAATGGAAGAAGGAGCCGGGGACACCCGAGGAAGACATGGCACGATCAAGTGAATCAAATACTTGAGTCAGGTCATTTAAGAAGACGGAATAATAGAAGAGAATGTATGAATGTGAAAGAAGCAAGAAGTGTAATCAAAGATCGAGTTGTTCGGTGGTCCGTCCTTTCTGCCTACCCCTGCGGCGAAACGGCGTGATGGTTAGTTAGTTAGTTTGCTGCACGCAGGCATTGTTGATTTCATACCGACCCGTGAGGGAGACAACAAATGAAAAGAAAAACATTGAATGAGAGCAAGCATTTAAATTGACTGTGCTCAGGAGCTGCAGTGGCAGAAGAGTCTCCTACTGCCAATTTTTTTTTCAAATGTGATTATCGCACAAGATTCCCAACTGCCTGGAGCCAGTGGGACTATGGCATTCCCAATTGGGATATGTTTTGAAGTTGAAGAGTGCGGGGAAGGGAAGGAGATGGGGAAGAAGAAGTTGGGGAAGTATCTGGGTATTCAGGTCTGGTTTCAACATAACATTTCAAGCAACATTTCGATTCTTAATGGTCGTCCTTCACCAGGGCGATAATAAAAGTACCTATCTACCACTCAGGAACGTGCCGTGCCGCAAATATACTCTATATTAATTAAATGTGATCCATTATTCACAGTAAATAAGTTAAACTTAAAACAAGCGATGCGTTCAAAGATAAACCGTTTCATTAGAAAAGGATAAAATTTGGGAATCTGTACTCAATTTAGCGCAGCGCAGTATTACAATGAATTGTGGACAGAACTATTACTGGAATCATCGCCACAAATATGTTTAAAATGTATCAATACGCATTGGTATTACGGATTAGATTTATATTGATTGCTTACCGGACGGTCAGAGAGCGGCCTAAGGGAAAAATGTTGCTTGTGTCGTGATGGAGGACTTAGCTAGCCGAGGAATTTAATTTACAACGGCTGGATGGGACCCAGATGCGATGCGAACTCTGCCACTGACCAGTCAAATTAAATCATAACATTAAAAATATAATCTTACCTGGCCGATGGTAGCATGGACATGGCAACAGACATGGCTGGAGAGGCATCCAAAATACCCCCAGCGATGAGGCTGAGAAAACCTCTGCTGGCTGTCAGGCTCACGATGGGATCTTCAGAAGTGCATTTATCCTTCAGGAACGTCAGTGGATACACTGTCTCTTCCATCTCCAGACTGTCTCCAGACGCTAGTATTATTAAGTCGATCAATCTATCAACTGCCTCCGTCACAAGAATAACATTCTTCGACTTCAGTTTGTACTCGATTTCTTCCATTACGAAACTTTTATTTTATTTTCGTACCACTCGTAGAAATTGAATTGTACAAACGAAAAGAGAAGCCGGCTTCATGTAAGTCAACTAACCTTACAATTGAGCCAGACCGTAAAACACCGGATTATTCAACTGACACTGAGAAATGAAACAATTAAAGTTATGATTATGACTATTATTCATAAAGGTATTGGTTTTATTATTAACAAGCAAAAAAAACACAATATTATTTTTCAACAGCCATCGGTACAAGCTGGTGACATATCAGACATCAAAGTGACAGTTATAGAGATGGTCGGTATTCTTGTCCCGGTGACTTGGTAATCACAGTATTTAATTTTTTCAAGGAACCGGTTCCTTTTAGTACTGGGTCGAAGGAAAGTTTTCTTTGTTCAACGCCATAAATCGGTATTTCGGTTTCTTTTTTGGACTATCGCCGTATTGTTTTATTTTTACAACATTTAAAATAGTACATAATTGGCCTTTTTTAAAGTATTTTTTTTCTTCATAAAAGTGATGTAATAAAAGTTATTGTTTTATTTTTAAATTATAATGTCATATCACCGCTTCATATGAAAAAATAATATTTTTTCAGTCGCAGGAGGGTTATTTCATTGAATTGTCTTCTGACCACCAGTCTTATTATAAATTTAAGATTTCGCTTTACTCGCTGCCATAGAATCTAGGGCCTTTAATTTAATTTTCAATGTTTCACAAAAAGTAGCAATTTTTTCATCGATTCGCTTCTTCATATTCGTTATTTGAGTCATGTTATTCCAAGATTTCAGTATATTTGGTCTCGTGGAGACAGAATAAACAACTTTTTACCGACCCCATTTTTTCCGATTTTTTCATAAATGTTTCCTTTTGAAGATTTTTTTATTGAAGTCTTCAGATCATTGATCTTTACAATCAGTACAAACCCAAGATTGTGGTCTACTTAGCCCCGAAGACAGATTAAACTGCTTTTAATTTCCGATCACAGCTTACATTTTGCCTGTTTATTGGATCGAAATTTTTTTTTTCATCGATTCATCTTTGGGCCACATTCTTAGTACATCCAAGATTTCAGTAGAGCCCAGAGTGCACGGCTTTTAAGTTCCGACCCCAAAAAATTGGATGATATGTCAAAAAACCAAAAAATGATATTTTTTCACCTATTCGTCTTCGGGCCATATAACTAACTAACAATCACGCCGTTTCTCCACAGGGGTAGGCAGAGAGGACAGACCGCCCAAGAACCTGATCTTGGCATTCACTTTCTGCTTCATTCATATTCATACATTGTCTCGACATTCTTTTCTATTATTCCGACTTCTGACATGGCCCGACTTAAGTATTTGATTTACTTGATCGTGCTATGTCTTCCTCGAGCGTCTTTCTCCTTTCTTCGTTCATTCGCTCTACATGCCCAAACCATGAAAGCGTCCCATTCTTAATCTTACTCATTTCGCTAACATCAGCCTTGCATTCTTTAATATATAGGCCATATTCTTAGAGAAATCCAAGATTTCAGTCCACTTGGTCCCAGAGAGCCAGTGTAAACGGCATTTAATTTCCGATCTAACGCTTTAAATTTTGCCCATAAATTGAATGATTTAAAAAAGGAATGCTTTCATCGAGTCGTCTTTGGAATCTTCAGATCATTATTCTTAGTATCTACAGATCCAAGTAACTAAGATCTAAGATGTAAGGAACCATAAAATCAGAAAATAAAGTAATTTGAAATAAAAATGGATGACCTACAGATCTGTAATGTTAACATTATATTCAAGAAGTTGCTAGATGATTCCAACAAGTCATTCAATGCAAACATTTCAAAGGGAATTATGTTGCAAATGATTAGTGATAGTAATAACATGTGGAGAACATTTTGTGAAGGAGACCAATTTCCACCCTGGGGTTGAAGCGTAATGATAATTATGATGGCACCCTGTTAAAAATGTCTTTCCTGTAATTAAATTGCATAGGGCCTAAAACGGGAAGGTTACCTCAGGATTTTTATTCAAAGTTATGAATTACCTGTACACGAAAATTTATATAGACTAGCATTTTGTCCGTTGCACCCAACGGAGGTGATAATAATTTTAGTATTTTACCCAAATGCTAATCAACAATTTAATGCCTGGAAATAATTATTGATACTTGAATTTATTTTCCTACATTATCCCCTTATTTTAAATCATGAGTTGTTGGGTAGATAGTGTAAGAAAAAGGAGTACTGTACTGTAGTGTACTAAAAAGTATAGTGTAGTGTAGGTACAGTAAGGTGTCGTGTAATAAAAAGTGTAACGGTTAGCCTGCTGTATCATTTACATTTATTATCGTTCCTAAATGCTTTATTTTATGCTTGCAAACTGATATTTCAATTTATTTTTCTTTATTATTCCATTTAAATCATAATTTGATACGTACGAATTTAAATTTTTACTTTATTTGTCTAAATTATTTCCAATTTTTGTATATATCGAGACAAAAACATTATAAAAATAGTTAAAAGATTAATTCGACAATCCGCGTTCTTTCTAACTTGCAACAATGCTGCCGCCACCAGCTCAATCGTACTATTATTCTATGGAAATTAAATTACTTCAATTATTATTATTGAATTAAGTCACCCGCACAGTTCAGTTAACCGAATCGATCTGTATTTATCTTAACCTAACCCAACCTTTCCTAAACTACCCCTATCTAACCTAGCTAAGCCTAACGTAACCAAACCAAATCTAGCTCAACATAACCCAACCCACCCTAAACTAACCAAGCCTAACCAAACTTAACTACCCTTGAGGTCACCATAATCTAAAACATATGGTGTGTGAATACTCGTAATCGCTTGAAATTACCCACATGCTTACATGAACCCTACCACGCACCCCTCAAGTTTTAATTTTCACGAAAACGGAGCTATAAAAATAATTTTATAAAACAGATATATGTATATTTATTACTATAAAACACATTCTGCAAGGAATTCAGAAATCAAATAAATAAATTCGTAATATTATAGCAAAATGTCGGCTGCATTTTTGGAAGTTCTTTTTTGGTTAAAATTTTACTCAACGCATCAGTTACACCTTTAAAAATGACCTGACTTTCAATATAGAATTAAAAAAAAAAATCTGTTGTAAGTAACTAGATACTTTAGCACAATAAACATTGGCAAGGTACCTACTGAAAACTCACGGGTGCATTCGTTCTATTTATAAAAATATATTATAGATTGGTACATACATCAAAACCACCTAAAAGTGACACCGGGACATCTAATCAAATCAGGGTCTTTATTTCTATGGGAACCTCCTAATTTTTGTATACGTTTAATTTTAATATAATAAAATGTTAAAAATATTTTCAAAAAAAAAAAACAATGTATTAAGAAAATGAAAAGACAATTTTTTTGGAGTATCTCAAAGAAGTTAAGAAGCTAGATTCAGTTTCCGAGCCTTAAGATTTAGGCGGTTTTGATGTATGTACCAATCCATAATATATTTTTATAAATAGAACGAATGCACCCGTAAGTTATTAGAACACTTTCAAGTAGGTCCGTATTTCACAAATGTGGTTCACGCGGTAATAGACCCCACTGCAGAGTGAGATTTGAGAGAACGCGAATCAAAATCGAACTTTCCAAAAAATAACTCCGCTGTTGAAATTAGGGTATTAACATATATAGATTTAAATATTCATAGACAGTCTGGGGTTTTCAATTATTTGACAGGCGCTTCGAATGGCGAATGCATTGGAGACGGCTAATAACTGCAATAATATGCAATGATGGTGTAATACAATCAAATGTTTTATGTTACCAAAGCCGAGAAAAGTGCTCGTCATTTCCTGCCGAAATTGCCGCCCAGTAAGCAAAGCGATAGATAGTTCGTAGTAGTGATGGCAATTTTCGAAAAAAAAAATTAAACCGACGCAATGTTTCGATATATGAATTTAATAATTTTCAAAATGAATTAATACAAATATTATTTAAATAATTCGTCGCCTGCAACACAAACCATTACAGCGTATCTCATGCGTATCTTTGTTTCGTCAATGGGGGTTTTAATTTTGTATTTTTTTTATCTCCTTTAGCGAAACATTTAATAAAATGTATAAGAATCCAGCAAAAAAAAAAACAATTTTTTTGTCATTCCGGAGAGTTGCTAAATATGAGATACCTATGCCTATTTGTGTTGTGGGCGACGAATTATTGATATATTTAGATAATATTGCTTTGAATAATAGTTCACTTCGTGAAGGAGCCTAAAGGCCAATTCACATATAGGCGATATTTGCTGCCGCTGTGGGTAGCGGAAAACCACAAGCGGTATAAACTTCATCTACTACGCGCTTAAAAACATTTGAACACGGTTTTTAATTAGCCTCATGAGAACGGATCATTTTTAAGGACTCTTGTCTTCTATCGATTATATAAAAAAAATGAATGATCGATCGTTTCGAAACGGATAAGTCCAATATCCCCATCATTAGTTTAAAGTACTTGGTAGTCATAAATACCGACACATAACCTCGGCTATTCAGCACTGTTTAACCTCGCGGGAATGCCCTTGATATGTTGTAGTTGTCACATATATGTCATCTGTCAAATGGCTGAGCATAGATTCAACAGACCATGAGGTGCCTTCCTGCCAAAACCAGAGTTCAACCATAGAATGGACCAGCCAGAATTCCTAATTCAAATCAGTTCGGGGAATGACACCACTGAACTCGAGCAATTGGATCATGGGAATTAACATTTTCCTAATTAATACGGACAATGCCAATTTATGTAGAACAATGTGCCATTTTATACAAATCATTACATCTCATCATTGACACTCGCTTCTTTGTTGATTTTTGCATGTTGAGTGGCGTATGCCAGTCACGCGAACAACTTTATTACTCAGGAGGAAAATGAACCCAATTTGAGGATAGTGTGAGTGGTACATATATATACTCTCAGTATCGCCCTGGTGAAAAACTTTAATTCAGAATCTAAACATTGCTTGAAATGGATCTATCCGGGTTTGGTGATCAGATTTGAATAGGCAAGTACTTCCCAATCACCTTCCTCAACCCCATCTTCTTCCTCTCCAGCCTCACAACATATCCAAGATGAGGATGTTATAGTCTCTCTGGGTCTGGAGAGTTGGGAGCAGTTGGAACTTTTGTGCGGTATTCTGCAAATGCAAATTTGTCCTTATGAACGTAATTATTTTATTGTACTCGAGTTCTTCATCTATCATCACGGTTTCCCCCTTCTTCTCTTCGGTTATTCTTTTATTTTTATTTTTTATTATTGTTATTAAACAAAAAACACATAATTACATATAGTGCAGGAAAAACACATACATTAAAAATTATCTGTATATAGGTATATAATAATAAAAAAATATATAAAGATTTGTTATAAACCACCTCACTAAGCTGAGCCTGTTCCGATGTGGTAGAAACTAAAATAATTTTAATATCCTAAACTAGTGGTGGGCGAAGCGGCTCGGTTTAGTGAGCCGGATCACTAAATCGGCTCTTTCTACTGTACCGGTTCGGTGATCCGGCTCGATTGAACGACGGTTCGCATCCCCCGCACCATGCCCTCTCCCTCGCTTCCCTAAAGACGTCCTTAGGACGTTTTTACACGATATTTTTTCGTCCAGATTTCATGTGGATTGTCTTTACGGAGAGCTGATTTAGTGATCTGGCTCACTAAACCGAGCAGCTTCGCCCACCACTATCCTAAACTACGTATAGGGAGATGAGATAAAAAATAAGGAAAAAGGTGATAAACATAGCGTGAAGTTTGTTGCTATTTTGTAGAAGTTTTGAGAAATGAGAAAAAATAGTGATAAATTTGTTGTTATATTGTAGATGTTCTTAGTATTTGGCCACAATGGATAATGCCTTAGTGTTTGATATTTTATTTTTTTACCAGGTGAATGTCGTTGATGTCTTTTTCAATAAAATTTTAACATTTTGGTGCCAAATGATATTCTATCACCGCGAGATTATTTCGGACGGTGGCTTTAAAGTGGTATAATATATTTTTTCTCCAATAAATGTATAATTATTTTGTGCTATGTGTACACCAGTGTTTATAGTATAAAAATACCAAGCTTCCTTCATCAGGATACACAGTACACAAATTATTTATCATTAATTTTATGAATATCCTTCTAATTATTTTGGTGTAGTTGATTACGAGTATTATTATTGATCTTTACATCATAAAGTCACATAATAAAATATTGGATGATGTCGAATTAAGATTTTTTTGTATTTTGTTTCTGTTTTACGAGATAGTCGTTACGCCCTTTGAAGGCATTATGAAAGTAGTACTGCCACATAAGTCAAAAACTGTGAAAATATGGCTAAGAGCTTGTAGATTGTAAGTTGAAAGTCACGGGAAAGCTAGAAGTAATGTCCCCGAATTGTATTATTAAATATTTTTCTAATTTTATAGATTTCCCGGGGTTATGAATGGTTTGGAGTAAAGTTTTGATGTGCTACCCTCACCCCTACCGGGTAATTTTATTATTTTGAATCTCAAATATACAAAATTTCCACAAGACGTAGTAAAGTTCTGATTTAAAGCTGAAAAGCTATGCCTATCTTAAGAAAAACGAATCATAAAAAAGGAAAGATGATTGAAAATTGCGGATAAATTTCTAATCAAAATGTATTTTGTATGGAACTTATACGCTCATTTATGCAGTTGGCCACAACAATCCGCAGAGCATGATAATAATATGGCCAATTTCATATGTTATATGTACAATTCATACCTAAACTTGAAAAACTACATACACCCTACCTTTGGTCATAGAGCAATGCACGCCACTGGGTGGGAAAGGAGGAAGGGGGTGGCTTCCCGAAATCTCATGTAGACAGTTTCCTTCCTCTTGTTTCGAAAGTAAAGTGTCGAAACTTTCATCAAGCTCGGAATGAAACTGTAGATTTGTATATAAAACAAACAAACACCGCCCGCCCGGGACATTCTTCTTTATATAATACATATAAGAAGATATTAGCTAAAATACCCGGCGTTTGTAATCGTTTGGAGGAAAGTTTTGGAGTTGTGATGTGTTACCCCTACCCCTACCTCTATCCGTACCCCTACCCTTACCCCTACCCCTACCCCTACACTTACCCCTCTAATATTACCCCTTTCCTACCCCTCCCCCAATCCCCACTTCTTTTTCATTTATTTTGAACATCAAGTGTGCGAAATGTCACCAAGAAGTAGAAAAATTCTGCTTTGAGGGGTGGGAAAGGGGGAAGGTGTGGTTTTTTGAAATCTCATGTAGACAGTGAAAATCCTCATTTTTCAAAATGTAAGTGTGCAAAATTTCATCAAGATCGGAATAAAACTGTCGATTTGTATGCAAAACAAACAAAAACTGCCCACCCGGAACATTCTTCTATACATAATAAAAAAAAGATAGAAGAAGAATAAAAAAAATATGTTTAATTATTAAAACAAATAAGGACTATTAATCCAAATTTTGTCAATAGTATTTTTTATTCATTATTTGAATATATTTTATTAAAGAGATTTCAACCATTAACTGAAATGCTCTCCCTAAATTGGAATCAAACTGAATACTGATTATAATTCATGATTAAAATTTGGATGTAAGTAGTAATTAAAATTAAGTGTATTTAATAAAACGCGAACAAAAAGGTTAGACTCTTCATGGCTTCACGGCCATGGGTTGTTTGACGAGTCACTCACCTCCTCGCTCTCCTGGCCTCCGCCTCCTGTGATATACCCGGCGGGTCGGGCGGACCAATGTGGTCGGCGTGAGAA
The DNA here is from genome assembly GCA_022606495.2 of Halesus radiatus. NCBI lineage: Eukaryota > Metazoa > Arthropoda > Insecta > Trichoptera > Limnephilidae > Halesus > Halesus radiatus. Next base: position 44,347 of record JAHDVE020003001.1, on the reverse strand, counting down.
AATTATGGAAATTTTTGAGGCTTTTTGGGGTTATCCATTAAATGTCAGTGGAGTACCGAAAATTTTCTGGTATAATTTTTTTGTTTTCCCAGCTACCTAACAAATCCCAGTTTACGGGTCTTACCATTTCCCTGAAATAATATTATGCAGAAATGATTAAAAAGCAAATAAAAGGGATCTTAATCAACTGTAATCATTGAAACATTTATTTAATTATCCGGCCATCTGGACTTTTACATGGATTTTAGAACATAATATAATGAGCTATCAAAAATTATAAACACATGGAGATTTTAAACCATAAAGTAACGAAGATTTTTTTTAACCTTCCGATCTAGTTGTTCCGTATTGGGAACCAAATGACGGTCCTTGTAACACCCGTTCTATCCCCCTTTCTCTTAAGGTTAGACATGTGTTTTGAAAGAGAGAACCACAGATCTCACTTTCCATCATATTTTGATGGTAGACTTAACAGTAACATAAAATAGCAAACTAAAACAAAATTATAACACAAATCATTAACGCTACATTATCCAAGCTAGAAAAAATAATTCTAGGATTCATCAAAGTGCTGGTATAGATAACGCTTTACTTTGTAAATGGAGTCAGCAAATATATCAACATTACCTTCAAACTTGTTACCCAGATTATGTAACTTATTGGTAATGAATGAGATTGATAGTTGGTTGTGTAAGTGTTGCAGACAAATGCTACAATTTGTCTTGTGTTCCTTGTCGGTACATTTAATTTAATAGTGGCGAGGATGGTAGGGCTGTCAAGTATGTTGGTAATGATTCTATATAATATAACTAGGTCTGAAATAATTCTCCTAATCAGATGCAATCGATTAATCAATCTTACATAATTATTTTTTTCAATTGGAATTTTGAGTTTAAATTTTATATACCTAAGATTATATTCAATGCACAATTCATACCCGAACTAGAATAACTACACTACCTTACAGTAATCGAATCCACTGTTCACAGAGCTTGAATAATAATAGAAGTTGGATAGAAATTTCCCAGAACTTGAATATTAACTTTGAAATTTTTGACGAAACGTTGAAATTCCCCGAAACAACCTGCCCCTAAAGACCATCAATGAAGAAATGTACGACGATGAACCGAATTCAATAACTTCAAAGTAAAATGAATATAATAATTCAACATTCTTATTTGCAGATGTTCTGGGCTGTGAAAAAGTACGGATTTAGTTAGGTACGGGAAAATACAGTAAATACATGACTTAATTTGTGGTAGGTAAACTAAAATTAATAACTGCGAAAAAAAAAATCGACACCTACCTTGTAATTGAATTTATGTAAAGTACTTAAAACAATGGTTCTCTGTTTTTATTTATTTAATAATTCATATCTGTTTAGATGTATATTTATACCAATAATATAATTCAACCACAATATTAAAAATATAATGAATCTGCTATAAAATTGTCAAAAAAGTGTCTCTTGAAAAGGGTTTTGTAATTAAAAATAACAATAATTTCAAATAATTTGTAACCGCCACTGCTTTCCCTTCGACGGACCTGTTTCAGATGGTGACAGATAAGAAGCACGACACATGTTCCGGCGCAGGCACCGTGACAGGTGTCCCGCTAGGGTAGGCAGAGGAATGGGAGTTAAAAATTAGTGCTTGGCTTATTTCGATAGACTAATAAATCCACAGTGTACTGAAGTACTAATTGGTCCATCAATTGTTTTTATTTTTAAATGAAATAAAACAACGTTTTTGATGTCCCACATTTGGATACACCTAGTCTTAAATATACTTGTTGAATGTAATACAGTTAATTTTTTTGCCAACGATAGCTTTAATGATGACTAACCCCCCCACAAGAGATGGAACAAGAATAAGAATAATGCATTTTTTTGCTTGATGTTTTCGGGGTATTATTTAATATTTATTAAGTAAAACCCATGTTGTAAGAGGGAGGAAACACAAGCCGGAAAATTATTTGAGGCGATAGAACGATCCATTTTCCTGTGAAAAAAAAGTTCACAAACTTCCTTCCTTTTTTCAGTGTTACCGTGTAACGATAGAAGTACCCCGCATGCCCTATGATATTTGACAACTTTATTTGATGCGACACCATCCCTACGGCCTAGAGCAATGCTCGGGAAGACTGAGAGTCTTTGGTTGAGAGCGGCCCAGGAGGGAGCGTTCAACGAACGGACAGCAACGTTTTTAATGGCGGCCATTGGAATCCAGACAAGGGCATTACGAGTTTGACGGCCTCCGTGGTCGAGGGGTAAGGCTATCAACTACGAATCCTGGCGTGCGCACGTTAATTTTAATTAATTAATTTGTGTTGTCTCACAATTAATTCATTAAAAATAATATATAGTGTATTGGCGCACTCTCCAGAGTGGAAGATACTCTCAGTATCGCCCTGGTGGAAGACCATTCAGAATTGAAACGTTGCTTGAAATGACTTTAGTCGTGTTTGGTGTCAGATCTGAACAGCCAGGTATTTCCCCACCTTCCTCTTCCTCCTCTCCTTTCCCTCCCCTATACCTTAAGCCTCCCAATGTACTCCAATTAGAGATACCATGAAGTCCCACTGGCTTCGGACTGTGGGGAACAGTTGGGACTCATGTGGGGTATTCACATAAAAACCTTCAAAGTGCGTCTTTTTTAATCTTCTATATAACAGCAATCATAGTATTTTCAGTGTGCATTTCGCCTACCCGAACATTTTTGTATCTTGAATCCCGAACAACGAAAATCGAGAACCCATGCATCCTATAATACGTCATATCCCATAGATCCCACTGTGAATGTGGTGTGGGAAGTATACGAGAGCGGGGTTTATGATCGCTCCGTCTCACTCGGTGACCAGCGACCAGTGCTCGGTGACCCTTGGCGGAACCGCGATCACAATAACCATGTCCATTCTTCTACGGCAGGTATTATTCCACAGTGGGAATCTATAGCATCAACTCATTAGAATAGACACGTCGAGGATGCAGTGTAACGAACAAGAAAATTTATTTTATGAAACTCCATTGGAATGCTTGGTGTAAGTATTTCAGATCAGCAAAGCATCCTGGCTTTATAAAAGTCCGAGTAAATCTGGCTTCCAAAAAACTGGGCGTCTATTATCAGGGCTAGCAGATTCTACGATAGTGATTAACTGCTAACCCCGTACAAATCTCAAATACGTCCAGCAGTTAAATTTGGAAGTCACCTCTGGGCTGGAGCTGTCAAATACTTGATAAACTTGCTTGATTATGTGCAAAGGAAGGCCGCCGCTCGTCTTATTGACAATCCGTTGTTAACAGATTGAATGTCATCTCCAATGCACAGACGCAATGTAGGTATGATGAATCTGTTCTATAGATATTTCAATGGAGTCTGCTTGAAGAATCTTGCAGTGTTTATACCTTCTACGAGCGGTATAAACACTGATGTTTCCTTCATGAGCACGGGTCGTTTCGTTGACTCGCTTTTATGTAAGTTGACTCGTTGGATAAGTGGGAACGAGCTACCGGTACCTGTTTTTCCGACTACATTTAATTCGGACCTTTTCACTGCCTTTATTAACAAATACCTTCCTACAGCCCCTTCCTTAACCCGCCTCACAATGTTTCCCAACCGGGTAGCGATATGATTCTCTTATATATGTTCCGTAAAGATAGAGGCGCTCTCGTGAGATGTTACTTATAAAAAAGTGTCCTCTTTTACCCATAAAAAAAGATTATTTAAAAAAATTGAAAATAAATACCCACAACAATTGACAAATTAAACAGTTTACAACGCAATAATCCTGTTTTTTCATATTATTGTCGTCAAACCGTTTTAAAAAAAAGATACATATTCTTCTAGTAATTGATATAATATATGTGTATAAATTATGCGTTTTTTTGGATATCCAAAGCCAGCAGCTTAACAATTCTTAGTGAAAACTTAGCACGTTTATGATAAGATTTTTTTAAAAATATCAATTAATTCGCCGTTTTTCCAACTGCCTACCCTGATTAAAAACTCTGTGCACGCCACTGAATAATTAATTGTACAAAAAATAGAAATTTAGTAATTTTGAAGTAAGATAAGCAAAGTTTAAGTGTCAATTGTAGTATGCTGTAAAATATTGTGTTTTGATTTGAAATTTTGTTCGCCCGTAGAAAACATTTAAGCATATGGCTTAACTGGGTATTTTTTGACAAGTCTTTTTAAAAGCATAAAAACAAATAAATTATAAGGTGTATAAAAAATAAGTTTAGTGTAAAATCTCCTACTTATAAACCCCTTTCGGATTTGGTTATGTTGTACAATGTGGCAAATTAAAAATATTTAGAATATGACTGAAAAACATTGAAATATTTTGGCCAGAGCTTTAGAAAATAAAATAAAATAAGCATTTTGGTGACTTTTTTTGGATAAATCGTAATCTGTGGCCGGTGTTAAGCGGGAATTTAATCCTTTTCGCCACCTGCATAAGGTGTGCGTAATTTTAATAGAATTTTACGATTTGGATCACCAGGAAAAAAAAACAGACATAGTCTCGATGTTTGTATTGTCCCTAATAAGTGGGTGGGCGCCTACCTAATCCCAGCAGATATGCACTTGCCCATGCTTGATGTATTTTAAAACCTAAGTACCTACCCGGAACCGTCATTCTCCAGTCCTCTTCCTCCCCCACCCATCCCCTCCGCGGCGCCGCGCAGCGTCCATATTGCACCTCCGGTCAGGTATCCTCCGGGGCAGGCGGAGAGGGGGAGATAGCTTCCGGTCTGGGGACACCACGCTTCCGAACACTTCCGCGGGACTGCTGGTGCCCGCTAGGGCGAAACCGGTCATTGACACGAGAAAAAAATTACAGGTGAATTTATGGAGAACTTGCACTTGGTAGACAGTTAAAAGGATATTTAGAAATTTCGTTGCCAATGAAGTAAACGACGGACGTTGCGAGCTGAAAATAAGTTAGAAAAAAATGTAGATTTCATGATGCCAGAACACAGTATTCAAGAGTTTTTGCTACTTCGGACATTAAAAAAATTAAGATGTTAGAGAGAGTGAGTAGGTAATAAGTTAATACTGTTCATAAAGCAAAGTGAGGATGTGAGAAAAAAAAACAAGCTAAGGGGGTATAAATTAATACATATTGAGAAATTCTTCATTTTCTTGCGTGTGGTTGAATTAGTGTGAATGCATAAAAACTGGAGTATAGATCTGTAGTACCACTATGTTTCGGTCCTTCGTGTGATTAAATTTAATACAAATAAATACTTTAACCGCCTCCTTTCATTCGAATACATAAATGAATTATGAAGAACCACTCGTCCATTTCGGGGTAGAGATAAGGGTAGGGGTAGGGGTAGTGGTAGGGGTAGGGATTGTGTTAGGGGTATGAGTAGGCAGTAGGGGTAGGGGTGGGGGTAGGGGTAGGGGTAATTGTAACAATAATATTATTTCCATCTTAAAATTACACGCAATTTACTAAAACTCACAACCTCAAAACTTTACTCCAAACCATTCATAACCCCGGCAAGGGTACACACCACCTAGTAGTTACTATATTTGATCACTAATTTGTTATAGTAATTACTAAAAAACATGTTATTTCAGGTAATGTTTTCGGAGGGCGGCGAATTAGGTGAACATATCCGCAATACACCTTTGAAGATGTACGAGGTGTTCTTAAGAAATATTTCCGAAAACTTACGAAATCTCGAGGCTGGCATCGTGTGCTAACGATATGAACGATATCAGTCCATGTTCATAGTCGTATAATGCTCAAATTTGTTCATTTCGTAGTTTCGTAGTCATTTCTGTGAGATCGACAATTTTTATTTTGTAATATTGTTATCGTATTTTTACGGCTCAGATTAAACCGTTTCCGTTGAATCCCTGTGCTCTTTGGCAACTGATGAAGTGAACCAAGTAAGTCTTTTAAAGACTTATAAAATAAATATAACAGCTAATGGGGAAAATAACGAATTTTTTTACTAAATGGCGATTTTTACACAAACTTTTTCAAATTTAGAAATTTCATTTTCGGCACATATTGAAAAGTACCTACATTTTAATTTAAATATAAGCTTGGTAATATAATGTAGAAATTTCATTAAGTAGAACTACATTTTTCAAAACTATGGCAATACCAAGCTGCTATGTCTTTGAAATTTCGTTCCTCATATTAAACTTTTGTTCGAATTCGAATTTGATTCGAGTTTTTTTTTTAATGTTTTTAAAAGGCATATTTGTGATTTTTTAATATTTTTATTTATTTATTTATCTGACATATAATACATGGTTATTTCGATATATAAATTTCAGAAATACAAGAAATCGCCTTTTCTGTGTAATTGTCTTCCTCAGTAAAAAAAGTGTGATGTAGAATTGTCTCTTTTCGGAAAGTACCACTAATTTCTGGATACCGTTTCGTAAAATTAAGAAAAACAAGCTCTTGGACTTGTGGTTTCTTTAAACTTCCAATAATCTTTCTATGAGGCATCTTGGTGTTGTAGTTTAAAATCTTTTAAACAACCGCAACGCCATCATTTTTTGTCTACTAAATGTCAGACTGTACATATACTTAAATTGTTGAAAAGTACCTACTTTCAATACCATGCGTTTTAATTTAAATATACTCGTAGTATATTTAAAGTAAAGTAAATAAAAACTTGTCTTTGCTACCATTCAAATAATTAGAATGCATTTCCGGAAATCACTTTAAATGCCATTGTCCAATAAAGCATATTTCAGAATAATAAATATTTTTTTAATTAATACTTTTAGGGCTACAATTTTACGGATTGGTGAATTATTAAAAGTGCGGGTTCATATGTGGTCACTCTGTCGCGTCTGTAATTAATTGTTGGCCGGACATTAGGCGAATCTGTGATGGGAAATGTATTTCAGAATATCAGTCAGTTCACGGATTCCCCTCGAATGTGGTAGCCGTTTTTACGATACGTAGATTCATTACCGAACGTGTGACAGTTCTGTTGTTTCCCGCCTCTGTGAAGTTTGAATCAGAACGGTGGATCGTTCGCTTTCCATCTGAGTTGCAACCGTGTTGGATTGAACTTTTAAGTAAGAACTTTAAAATAATTACGCTATCGCCGTTTATTCTATCCGAGCTTTTCTACTTGCATAACGGTTTTATTAATATAATGTTATAGATTATCGATCGCATTTTCAAATATTTAATCAAATTGACTTGTACGTATGCAGTATTTAAGTGTTTTTGGAGTTGGAAGATTTTTTTTGTGCAATTCTGGGCATTTAATTTGTAGATAACTCAGTCTAGAGTCTTAAAAAAAAAGTACAATTTAATAATGACAACTTTCGGTGGCATCGTCATCATAGGTATCGGGGGTGCCAGTGCAACATAAATCCATAGACGTTGATTGTATATGGAACATTTAATTGTTACGTGAATATTCTGCTTAAATTAGTACTTATCTATTAAAATATTTAATATCATGAAAACGTTTTAATACATTCATTTAATCATAAATAGACACATAAATATGAATACGAATTTTAATACAATAACTAATCAAAAATACTAAACTGTTTTATGAGAAATTATCATCCATAAACGTCTGGTTTGCAGACACAGCTTAAACATGCAGAAAATTATGATGATACTAGAATTTTAGGGTTTTTCAATAGGTTTTTAAAGACCATGACTCCTAAAAGCTTGTGAATAATGTTACCTGTGTAATTTTTCAACTATTTTTATAAATCCCTATGACATAAAAACAAACAAAAATTCTTTGAAGAAACCCAATCTAAAATACTTAATAACTGCCTAATAAATAAAACATGGCATCTTCAGTTCTTCTTTTGACGCCTGTAAAGGGATCATTGTGAAGCCCTACCGTGTTTTTTTTCTAGAATTCTTGCAAAATCATATGTCGATTTTCGGTATGACAAAATTGTACTTTCCGAAAAAAAAATTAAGAATCTGCTTCTCGTATAAAATACAAAAACTGGTTGTAAAAAAAATTACAAGCCGGTTAAAATAAGAACTAAAATGGTTCAATTGATAATAATTAAAAATATTTTCAAAGTTTTGTTTTACTTTCGTTGATGTCTCCGATTACTTATAACACCTGTAAGTGCTACAAAGCGCAAAATTTTAATCAAGTCTTAATACTTTTACTAAGGGAGATATCTTTTCATCCATTCACACAACAATGAAATGACGACGAATTTGCTTGTACAAAACGTATTAAAAAACATGTCACATATTTTTTCAAGGCAAATAATTTTTCGACGATTTCAAGAGAAAGTGTCATTCTTTTTAATTTCACACAGGTAGCAATCGGAAATATATTTATTGAACGCACATTAAATAAAGTAAGCAAAACATTTAATGTAATATTTGCATTACATATAGTAATGTCGATTTGGCACTAATTTCTGGTTAAATTCAAAGTATTAAAATCAATTACATCTCTATGGCATTATGCAATCAAATTTAATATGTATACCAATATTATGTTTAAAAATGAGCTCTAAGTATGTATGTGTGGGTTATTTGTTATTTGTTATTTTTTATCTATTTTTATTTATTAAATTATATAGATTCCTTTATATAGCATAATAACATAATAGAAAGTACATAATATTATATAATAACTAATGAAAATTGATAATATTTAAACAACTTCCCCACCTTCCCCTTTCCTATCTCAATACCCTCTTCAATACCTTCTGTCTTACAACATACCCCAATTAGGGATGCCGTAGTCTCACTGGCTCCAAACGGTTGGGAACAGCTGAAACTTTTGTGTAGTTTCAGAAAATAGATTTAAAAAAAACGGAAAATAATTAAAATGTATACAAGTGGTATTATGTCTTGTCAAAACACTATTAGTTCCCAGTTAGGCAGATTGCCTGTTCCAAGGAAGTTAATATTTTATCATAATAATATAGTTTACCGTTAATTCCCGCCAAAATAACCAGCTTTAAATGAGAATCTACAGATTTGTAATATAATAATCATTTATAAGTACAAATAACAGTAACGCCTATAGATGTGAAGCGAAAACAAAAAGAAAATTGATTTGTTAGGTTTCCGTTATGGATCTGCCTTAAGACGGTGCTGTAGTATTTGCCTAAACTCAGGAGCCAAGAATATGAGATCGTCTGGACTTGAATAACGGCGAGGCTGACTATTGTTTTTTGTCGAATATTGACTTGTTAATTCTATTAAATCAAAATCATTATAAATCATTGTACAATTAAGTTTGAATTCCGATAGAAATAAATACAAATGTTGAGCTCATAGTAGGTAGTAATGGTTAAGGATTGAGAAGTAAATTTAATTCAAAGTAGGTATATAGTATCAAATATCCTGAATGATAATTCGCGCAGGTTCTGACATTTGATGGAAACATGCTACAATAGCGCCTCTAGCGACCCGAGATGTACGAATTAGGTTTTTTCATACATTTTAAAAGATTTCCGTGAAATACATATATAAAAACAATGTTTGTCTTTCTGTCTGTCCTCGATTTTCTCAAAAATTACTAGACCGATATCGCTAAAAATAGCACAGTTCGTTCTTAATAGTGACGGAAAGGTTTAGAGAGAATTTTTAATGAAATAAAATATGTAAACCTCTTGCTATAACGTTTTAAAAATAGTAAGAAAAATATTGAAGCCGCCATTTTATATTGAGGTTAGCCCATAGATTTACCACTCTGTTTAGCCACAGATTACATATTCAAAAGAAGAAGGTTTGTTTGGGTAGAATATTTTCAAAATAGAAAACCCAAGTAGGTACCTACTTAAGAACTTTATTATTTAGAAACATTTTGAAAAAAAAAAATTTTTGGAATGAAATAAAATTGTCAAATTAATCTTTATTTGTTTAGAGATAGTAATAGTAGTCAGAATACATTAATTTTGCTGTCAAATTAATCATGACACTCAAACAATAAGCAATAATTTCCAACATTACAACATTATTAATAATAAAATAAAAATCTCGAGTGAGTCCGGGTACACATAAGCTAGTTCTTAATAAATTAAGAAATCGAAACTTCATAAAATTAATAATGGCCATAGCCTGGTTAGATTCACGCTTAGATGGTTTGGGCATGTAGAGTGGATGAACAAAGAAAGGAGTGTAAGGAGAATGTATAAGTCGGGGACGCGGATCATGTGAATCAAATACTCGAGTCAGGTCATGTCAAGAGTCAGAATAAAAGAATAGTATGTATGAGACGACATATGAATGTGAATGAAACAAAGGAGTATGTGCTATGACAGAGTTGTGTGGCAGTTAAACCTCCTTTATCCGCGTCTGTCGGGAAACGGTCTGATGGTTAGTTAGTTATTTTATTGTTTATACTAATAAAGGTCTATTCACATCTACCGGCACCGTGCAGTGCAGACACGTACAGTGAGTGGCAGACACGGCACAGAATGGAGTATTCGTATTGCACCATGCGTAAACGTGTTCATAGATAGTTTAAGCGACTAATTATGCAGTGGTGAGATGTGAATCGACCTTAATTCATCGATTTTGGAAAATTATGTAAAAGCCAACATTTATAAAAAGGTCATTTCACCTCGATTATAGCGTAATATGCAATGGCGGAGAGACTGGCACAGTATTGTGACGTCATCTGGTTTAAAACTGCAAGAAACTCTTCATATTTCAAATCGAATTCTTTTCACCAGGCAAACATATCAATTTTTTTAAATGTAAAAGTAAACAATTATTATTTTTATAAACGGCGTAGATTGCATTTCACAAACAGTTGGGATAAGTTTTATCGTTAGCGTCGTCCTGCCAAGTTAACAATAGCTAGTAGCCCATTTCACTGCTTTATTATGCCACTCAGTCACCAACTTTATAAGTATGGAGAGAGGCTTGTAACAGCAAAAAAAATCCTTGTAACCTTGGTTATGCCCCTCATACTCTATAAAGTTGGTTGTTTACAGGTGAAAAATAATTAAAAACCGTAATTATTGAATGAAACACTAGTATATATTGATTAACTTGGCGGGTTTGCGATAAGCCGACGTAGCTCAACGGTAGAGCATCTAACCGGACATTAGAAGGGTGCGGGTTCGAGTCCTGCTGGCGACATTTATCTTTGCTCGGAAGGTTTTTTCAATTTGGATGAGTGTTTTAGATATATAATTATTGTTTATAAAAATAATAATTGTTACCCTTTCTGCTATGCACAAAAATCTTGTCTTAGGTTTTTAAGAACTTTAGTTTATCAATTAATAAATATTTGACAAGTCAAAGCAATTTTCACCAATAAAATGTAGACATAATTTGTCTCGACGCCATCTATTTGAGGGATTTAGCCGTTACAAGCCTCTCTCATACTTATAAAGTTGGTTGTTTACAGGTGAAAATATAATAAAAACAGTAATTATTGAATGGAACACTAGTATATATTGATTAACTTGGCGGGTTTGCGATAAGCCGACGTAGCTCAACGGCAGAGCATCTGACCGGACATTAGAAGGGTGCGGGTTCGAGTCCTGCCGGCGACATTTATCTTTGCTCGGAAGGTTTTTTCAATTTGGATGAGTGTTTTAGATATATAATTATTGTTTATAAAAATAATAATTGTTACCCTTTCCGCTATGCACAAAAATCTTGTCTTAGGTTTTTAAGAACTTTAGTTTATCAATTAGTAAAAGTAAACGTTTTAAAAATAAACTTCTTGAAAGGATTTTTTCGTTCTGTCTGATTATTTTTAAACATTTCGACGTTCCAAGTATTCAAAAAATCTTTGCCAAAAATGTTTTAGTTAATCATCTTAAAAATGACAAAATAGCTATGACTCCTCTTGATCATAATACCAGAATAAAGCAACCAGAGGAGCTAAGTGTACCTAAGTGCAATACTACTTTTGACAGAGAGACTCTGAATTTTTAGCTGTAAAATTATATAACTAACTCCCACTTAATATCGAAAAAAGTAATTCAATCAATATTTGCACTAAGTCCAGCAAAACTTGGCTTAAGGAATTAACAGAAACTACTATTTTCAAAACAATGTAATAGAAATTACTGGAAAGACCGTACCCAAACCTTGAAGTTGAAATACAGAAGTCGCTGAAACCCCTTCGTGCAAAACCTGGTCCGCCTCAGCATAGGATCTCCTAGTGAGGAAGACTATGAAAAAAAAATCTATAATATATATGTATTTCTTATATTTATACCTTACCTTCAAATTTCGAAATTATAAACTAATAAAATAATAAATAAATAAAATCTTGATAGAATAAACGTTCTTGAATCAGTCACAACCTAACTTTGTATCAATTTAATTCGTGGCATATTTTTTTTTTTAATATTTCATAACATACGCTGACTATAACCATTTGGACGGAACTGTATTAGATACGGACACAGAGGATGTTGAACGGGTACAAAACTATTACATATTGTGTGGCAACGTTCCGAAATAAAAATGCAATATCGAAATGGTTTAATGATGGTTCAACTAATTATTTAACCATAGCCCAGCCATGGCCGAAATGCGTCCACAATGGCCGTGGGACAACCCACTTTTATTTAGAGATGGTTCGGTGAACCGCGACTGTTTTCTCATTCATGTGTGACGCATTGTTTTCTTTTCTATTTGCGCGACATGTTTTGTTTGTTTTGATAAACAAACTATCATTTATCAAACTATCATTATCATTCTAAAAGGGCCGGTATTTTCTTTAGGTTATGGAACCGTGAGAACTTTAAAATGCTAAATAGTAGAAGGATGCACTTTCTAAGTTCAATCACAAATTAATGCAAGTTTACCTGCATTAAAATTAACTTATCAACTACATAAGTACTTTCGAACCATCATAATTCACGTCCCCTTTTCCTCCCCAATCTCTCAGCATCACAACATACCATACTCATATTGTGGATATCATAGCCCCATTGGTTCCGGACAGTCGAGAGCAGTTGGGGAGTTTGGCCGTATTCACATTAAAAAATAAATTTAATAAAAAAAGAAAGACAAAAAACAAATAAAAAAATAAAAAACTTTGTATTCACCACTTTATTAATATGCACAGATATGAACCTGTTTCGAAAGCGATGCTTTCTTCACCAGGAATGTATAGAATATATAGTAATATGTATAATGTTTAGAAAGCATCGCTTTCGAAACATGTTGATATCTGTGTATATTAATAAAATAGTGAATACAAAGTAATTTTATAATTAATTTATGACGCCACTAAGTGAATACCAATCTATTGAAGAAATTATAGAAATACAAATATTCTCGTGTTTCGAAGAACCTGACAATATTTGAAAATCTCCTATTACCATAACACTAAGCGTAAAATGTTGCTTGTGTCGTGATGGAGGACTTTAGCCAGCCGGGGAATTGAGCTAACGACGCCTGGGTGGGAACCGGATGCGATGCCAACTCTCAAAGTAAGACATTAATCGAATCTGCAAAGTTCCAAGTAATTAAAAATTTACCCTAAGTGAAATGATTTCCTTAAGTCATCTTTGTAAAAATGTTTTTTTTTAAATAATCTTGAAGTGATTTGTGGTGCAGGAGGGAAGAATTACAGATGCTGGCAATTGTGAAATGCACAGGCGAACTGTGGCATATTAGAACGAATCAATCATTTTGGGTGCACGTTTGTCATATTTCCTGGCCGTACGCTTCGAAAACCTTTGACTCAAATTGAAAAGTGTAGACTGTAGATTACTGTGCTATGGAGGGAGTGATTGGAGAGGCGACGGCGCCTTTCGTATTTATGGTGTAACAATTCCCTGCATATATAAACATTCACATACCATCAAGACCAATCCGACAACAAATTGATTCTCCTCCCTTCCTTCTATGTTGTTTTTCTAATAAAAAAATCTGTAATTAACCACTGTTAGCACAAGAAACTCTGTTGGCTTATCTTTTGTTAAACTTCTTTTGTATTTAAATTTGTATTAAAAGCTGTTTGTTTCTTACAAATAAAAAAACATTTCTCGGAGAGCTGACTAAATTAAGATATATTTTTAGAAGTGTTTAGTGACAAATAATATAAATTTAAAAGATGGGATTTTCTTGAAAATGTATTTACGAGTACTTTGACGTAGCAGAGCTGCATTGTAGATTATTTAGCTTTTTTATATACGAATATTTTAATGAGAATACCACACAAGAGTCGCAACGCTCTCTGCTAACCGGAGACAGTGCGACAATGGTATCCTCAATTGGGGTATGCTGTGAGGCTGAAGGATGTGGGGAGTGGAAGGAGATGGTGAGGAAGGTGCAGGTGAGGAGAAAGCTATTTGAAGCAATGTTCCAATTCTGAATGGTGGTCTTTCATCAGATAAGGACCCCCATTTTTTTTCTCCCTTACATAGGCCCCCTGCAAATCTATATGGACCCCCAGGGGTCCGTACAGACTGCTTTGGGAACCTATGGTCTATATTGAATTGAATCCAACATTTCGCAATACTTTTACAAGAATTTGGTCGCTGGTGAGGTGGGTTCACAACGGCCGTTATATCTAATATTTCACTAGTGGTGGCTAAGTTACTTAAGTAAAATATGACATCTTAATAGCCAGCCGTTTGGCTATACCTAACCTTTTTATAGATGCCGAATAGGGTCAAAAAAACTTTTTGATGCTGAATTAACAAGAACTAATTTGCGTTACGTTTATTGTGAATAAATAATTTGTTTCACATGATCTATGATTAAATTACACTCCGAGCAAAGCATAAGGAACGGTCTCTCAAGAACCGACCACATAATGTATGAGTTTTCTAACGTGAAAATTTGTGGATACATCGTAACTAACTAGCAATCACGCCATTTTCTCGCAGGGAAACGGAATGTCTCAAATATTTGTTTCAATGAGACGAATGTGATAACTTGTTTTTTATTGTACGAGAGAGAGAGAGAGAGAGAGAGAGAGAGCAACTTAGCCGACAGAATATGTCGGATAGAGTAAGTTTGTTATCATAATACGAATGTATTATATTCCAAATAAAAACGATTTATTGTCTGAAAATGGGGAAAATCAAAATAAAATGCCAGTCCAAATATAAACAGCAGATAATGATACATATTTAATTAAAATACGTATTGGAATATTTCCCTTTTGTTATATTTTTGAAACTATATTCATGGTGGAATTATATTTCAATATGATTTCTTTTAATTACAAAATTCTTGGTCACTTTTTTCAACTTTATTTTAGACCGGACCGGTTTCACCTTATAACGGGCATTTTAAGACTGGAATAATTTTAACTAAATTGTAAATTTATGACTGAGATGTTTGTTTAATTGCTGATGGAACGGCTTTACAATTATATTTGAAACTACTTTAGTGTTGGGTTATTTAAATAAATAAAAAACAATAATTTTGCTTTAATCACTGTTTTCTTAGATGGTTATTTGTTTTTTTTTCTGCATAATCTCCGTCTTATGTGCTTATGCACTTTGACTCACTCCTGACATAAATACTATGTACACATACAATTTAATACAGTTTAAATTGTACCAGTCTGAAGATGCCCGTTGTAAGGAGAAACTGATCCAGTCTAAATAACAGGTGGAAGAAAGTTACAATAAATAAAAAAGCAATTATTTTTTAGCTAATATAAAAAAAGTTTACAAGTTCTGTAATCTTTTATCTGTTCAATTTTTTGTAATATTTACATACGAGGTTTAATGTACATAAAAACGAAATATTACCTTTGTATTCGTATATCTTTACTGTATCAATCTACTATTATTTTTAATATTCCATTTCCACACAGTATTATAGTCGTCATATAAAATATCAACTAAACATAGCGTAACTGTTGCATTCCATTCCACTAGGTGCACTGCTCCCTGTCATTGTTTCCCGCGCTTTCCCCACTGACCCTTCCCGCTGACATCTGTCACACACCAACTAAAATGGCGGACGTACGTACGGTTTACAGTTCCAAGCTAGGCCCAACTTTTCTCACACATAACGGTTGAAAAGCTCACACAATCGATTACTACGAATCAATCGAAATTTAGGGATGGTCGCTTCACAGTTATGCCGATTGTTCGACTATACAACGGTTTATTTTCCCACACGCATGAAAAGAATTTTCCTAGACCCGACCATCACCGAATCAAAATGGCTGACATTTGCGTGTAACGTTATTTAAAATATTGATCATAATTACACACGATTCGCATTCAATAAATGTAGTTCCATTGTCACAATATCACGGTGTGAATGTTAGGTGAGCTTCATCATTAATCTCTTTTATTACAAACAATAATGCGATTTGCAATTTTGAATTGCCGTTAACGTTCAAATTGTACCAATTCCCATTATGAAAGATAGGGCCAATGCACTATGTGAGCTATTATGAATGCGCAATAGGTGCATAACAATAATTTTGTTACGATTGAACGACCTTATTTGGATTGACAAACAAGAAGCAGTCATTATAAGATCAACAGATAACAGTATTAACTTATCACAGAATTAACTCATCATAAGATGAATTCATCACAAGATAGATCAACATTACTAGGCAGGAACTAAATACTTTGAATAAAAATATATTTTTTTTAAATATTTAAGGCTAAAGTAAAAAAACAAAAAACATTTTAGAATATGCTCTTAAATATTGACATGAATTGTCTGTTGGCGAATATACACACGAAATATGAAATGCAATAAATTGTTACCGTAGATTTAAAGCTCAGGTCCCTCAAGAAACTTATAAATATACAATATATTATTGTTAAACTAACATATACAATATTTTTATAAGTTTCTTGAAGGACTTCAGTTATAAACTTACAATAAAAATGTAATCCATTTCATATTCCGTATGTACACCCGCCAATAAACAATTCATCAAAATATTTATTAGCATTAATTGCTAAAAGTGTGTTTTTTTCTAAAATGTTTGAATTACCCCATCTGTGAGCGCGTAACACGTTTCGTTTAACTTATAATTTGATGAATTGGATTTAAGTCATTACTTAAATTTGTTTCTCTTTATATCAAATAAGAGTAGAGTTAAATCATTTTATAGGGATTCTTGCTTGTGTAGTATAGTGATGTACTGTATCGTATGACTACTACGGGGTACGGGGAGACTGGAGTCGGGTGTTCCAAACTCGTTCGAACCGGTTTGAACTACTATCGATGTGCACAAATACATTAAAACGTGCGCTCTTTAAAGTGATTGGCCTGTACTTACGAATTCGTCTTAGCGGGTGGATTATTGGACGGAAAACAGAAAGGAAGTATACAGTGGGGTACACAAGTTTAAGGAAGCGTGTCAAATAGTTTTTACTAGAACTTTTTAAGGAAGATTAATTTTTGCTACCAAAGCTTTAGATACGAAGTGAAAAATAAAAATAATAAACTTTCTTATCATATTGATGTAAGTATTTGAGTTGGTTGGCAAATGTGTTATCTTTATTCATATTAGATATATATGTTAACATATGTTTTAAAAATAAATATCTCAATTAAAATTATACTTAATAAAATTGCTTTTCTGTTTTCGTAAGGAAGGTAAATAACAAAAAATGCTTTAATAAAATATCTCTTCTGAAAGAAGTAAACATTCGAATAAGTTACCTGCAATACCTGACTAATTCTAATGCTAAAAAATGTTTTATTATTATATTATTTTTTAATGTTTTAGCTACTAGATTTATACAATTTTACGAGTATTTTTTTACAAGATGTTGCATACGCCTATATCGAAATAACACAAACCAACGGAACATGTCTTTAATTTAAATAGAAAGATTATATTAAAGTTTACAACAAATTATTTTGTTTTAAAAAAACGGTTTATTATAAAAAAAGTTCTCCTAGATAATTTATTATAACGCGTGGCAGCTGTGTCGCCTTCCGAAGGTATCAAACTGTGGTGAAGCCACTCTGAATTTATATTATTTCTATGTAGGTACTTACTTAATCTCTTATTTTTTTTTTTACCAATGCATGAAATTTAACCATTATTTCAATGGTTATTACATTTTAAAGTTTCCCTACTTAAGGGTTATAATAACAATATTATAATTTTGTATACATCGCATCCTGATGAGGGAACCATTGGTTACGAAATATCCAGATGTTCATATATTAAATAATGGTTTAAATAAAATAATTTTTATTTCTAACTTTTTTAAACACTAAAATAAAACGAGGTTCTACAAATTAAACTTAAATACAATAAATAAAGATAGTCTGACTTCCCGTCTTTCTTTTCCGGATCACGTTTTTTTCTAAATGATCATTGAAAAATATATGGAACAAACAGAAATATGTGGCTTTTTGTGTTATTTTATGACCGCTAAATTGATACTTTGAAGTTTCACCTCATGACGAAATTAACTTTGCGAGCTGAAAACAGTTGGCATCGCCTTAGAATGTCTAAAAAAAAGGTGTGTAATTTTCGTGACTTGTGTCCGTGGCTTACCCACTCTCTATACGGCGCAGGATTCTGTGTAGTGGAGGAGTCTGGTTAATCAGGACAATTAGAGTGGGGGTAACTGCCCTTAGAAGAACGACTCAAGAATACTCAGTTATGTGAGAAGTTGAGGAACCCGCACCCGCAAGCTGCTACTACATATCGGTAAACTATCTCCCCCGGCTGTTGGCTATAGCTATTATAGCTGTTCACAAACTTCATGAATTCAAATGTTATGCATCATTGCATTTAGAACAGTTTAATTTATTTTCTGCTTTTGTTTTGGTTACCTTAGTTCAATAGGGAACCAAATCAAAATACCTCATTCTGAGAAAACTGGATTTGAAAATGTTTTCATAAAGACATCGTTCCGATGTAAAGTTATTTTGTCCACCTATAACATAAAAATAGATGCAACATGTAAGTAATTTATCAACCTATCGTATCATAGGTGTAAATTGCTACATTTATTAAGTTCCAAACGGAAACTTTTGACATGTTTCTCCATTGAACTAAGAATGTGCTGATTTAATTATAATTCCATAAATATTTATGTGACTACATAATTAGGACGAATTAGACTTATTTTTTATTGAAATACGAGAGGGGAGGGTTTATTTACCATTTTTCATCATTAACTCAAAACCCAGAGATTTTAGTTATTTCCCGAATGAACTAAGGTATCGATATCTCCATTTGCCCATTTGCCTATACCTGTGTATATCTCCAGATACACAGGTATAGGCAAATCCGCGTCTTAACAAAGATGTTCGAATGTTTTTTCGGTTCCAAGTTTTGATGCGATAAATTAAGGGAATGTTAAATGTTCGCTCAACGAAGAACATAATTAAAAAATATATATATATATTTTATGTCACCTATAGCCAAATAAATTTATGAGAATCACGATTTTTTTCCAATTTTGCACATTTGGCACACTCAAACATAAAACATTCATTTGCGAAATAGACTAGGTGAAGTTGCATTTTCCATTTTCCAGCTTTTTAATATAGGCCTCCTTAGTTTGTGTACAAAGTTGTATAAAAATTGATTGTCTTAGAAAAAATTCAACATTTTCCATGTTTCCTACTGACCAAATTTAATTTATGGGGAAAATATATTTTTTGAATGGGTTGATCATTGGAATCAACATTTATATAATTTATTCATCGATCAGAATGTGAAAGCCTTCTTTGTAATTTATTACGGTGGTAAAATACGATATTTGGAGCCAGTGAGACTAAGGCATTCCCAATTGGGGAATGTTGTAAGGCTGAAGGCATTGGCGAGGGTAAGGAAGAGGGGAAGAGGAAGGTGGGGAAATACCCGTCTATTCAGATCTGGTCACCAAACACGGCTAAAAGTCATTTCAAACAACGTTTCAATTCTGAATGGTGGTCTTTCACCAAGGCGATACTAAGAGTATCTTCCACTCTGGAAATAAACAATTAGATGAACATTGCAAGTATGAAAAAGCCAATTAAGAAAAATTATTTTGTTTACATATTCAAATGTTTCGTTAAATTCTGGAAGATGACATTTTTCAAACTATCCAAATGTTCAACACTGAGACGTAGCGGATGATTAAATGTTTGTATTACATATTTACAAATAAATTAATTTTAGATTAAGAACTAAAATACACACTTTGTAATACACCATTGTAATAAACTCATTAGGCTCAATTATTAACTTTTGTTATAGTATTTAAACCCTAAAAAACTTCAGTCTAAAGGAAACCCAGTCGGCTGTTTAAATTATTATTTTAACAGTGGTGGATTATAGAGCGTATTTTTAATTTAGTATATATGGTACACCTCCAACTGTTCGCTTCCTTCGACATAATTTGTTGTAATATACAAAGCAAATGCTTTTTAAAAACCGATAAATGAAATATTAGTTTTTTTGCCACTTAAATATAATTGTGAAATCGGGCAATTTCATTAAATACATAACGTAATATTCATCACACCAAAAGTAAAACTTGTACCGATAGGTCATTGACTTCAAACGAGAAATTGAGAGATTACAGTAGTAGCTGTTAATAATTTAATATGCAGGAATATAATACATAATCCCCACAAACATTTGCAATGATTTTTCTACTGTACTGTGTAATTTAAAATCAAAACCTCGTCATTACTAGAAAATACCGGCGATACAAATTATTTTGCACGGTTTGCCGTTACAATAATGGCGCGAATGAACTAGATTAAATAATTATTTTATCATTTTTACAATCTTCTTGAGTGGCGCAGCAAGAAATATTTTAAGGGTATTTTTTTGAGCAATATTCTTGGTTTTTACTCTTCTCTTTAAAGGATTTTTTTAATCACGTCTAGTAAAATTTATGAATTTTCTTTTCCTGAACATAGAGACTGAACGGATTTAAAAAAAAATGCAATGACCCCATTGTTTCTTGATCAAGATCTTGAAAAATAAAAACCAATTATAATTTTTTTTTGTAGGCACGGAAAGTACCTAAATGATTTAATTTTTAATATTGGTATTAAAAGAAAGTTTATACAGAACAACAAACATCGATTTAGAAAACATTAGTTTTATTGAAAATGGTGTTCGTGAATAATTATTTAAAATTTATAAAAAAACAGCATATGTCTAAAAGTTACTGATGGAGTCTGACGTCAAAAAAACCGCTCGGGACGTCACTGGTCAGGGGAATTGATGGTATGTAACGTCATGTGATGCCATTTTTTTAGCATCACTCACTACTTCAAATTAGGCTGTTTCAGCGGGTTTTGATATATGATTACTCATTTTTTGCTGTTGTTGTGAAACGTATTTTAACAAAAGCTGGTTTTTAAGTTAATCGGTAATTGCAAACAAAATACAAAAATCGAAATAAAGTTTCTCATCGGAGTTATTCCCATACCTAAGCTATTCGAAAAATCATCAACTTTATGTCATTTCAAATATTATGTTCATATTATGTCATTTGTCAATGGCAATAATAATATTGTCAGTATTGTTGATACTGTGGGGGCCTGTCCTAGAATTGCTACGCCACTTGATGTCTACACTTGCAAACCCAATGTTTTTGTTGCATGATAGAAAAATAGAAAAAATCTCACTGGCTGCGTGGAAGCTTGTTTCAGCTTTTTAGCGCGGCGCTAGCTAGCATCGCTGGTGTCGTTTCCTCCCACCGGAAGCGCCACTTCCGCCTCATTGTCCCGCGCAAATTATTCATGGCCTGGCCGCTTTTGAAAATGGAATACCGCTGGCGAGCACTTTTAGAACACGAAATCGATTTATTTATTTCGCTATTTCATTGTCTATGATGCGCGGCGATTCGCGCATGCGCTCCGGCTGCCCATGTCGTGCGCGCGGCTATCATTTATCGATGAGGTTGTTGAACTAAACTTTTCTCGTTTAAGTTGCGCGCATCGAGCGCGTTGGGCATTAGAATCAGACAAAACATTCATATTTTACAGCTGTATATAGGTGATAATAGAATACAATTCAACAGGCACCAAGTTATGCTACTCATTACCTCACAATAGAAAGAATTCAAAATAAATTCTTAAGATTTATTAACTTCAGAACGGGAATTACAAGGGAATGCAAAATATATGATTATCTTTTATTTAACCTTAATTTATTAGAAATATCCTTTCACACCATAGACTTAAATTGTTTACACAAAATTATAAATTCAGTTATTGACAACCCTGGTCTATTATGTATGAATTCCTTCCATGTTCCACGGAAATCAAAATCGATGCATTATTTACGTTATTATTGTGACAACTGCAATACTGAATACCGTTCGCCGCATACAGAATTTAGGTAATAACTATAAAGATATTGTAGACATACATAACACATCAATAACAACATATAAACATGGTTATTTAACTATACATATCAGATGATACTTATATATTAATAAAGTAGTGATTACAAAATAATTTTTACTGAATTTATTAATAATGACGCCACAAAGTGAATGCCAATATTTTGAGGAAATTATTCTTATTTAAATTTACTTCAGCGGGTAGAACTAGTCTAAGTTAATAAATTACCTACCTCGGCTTCGAAGTGATTAATTTGTTAAGATAATTAGACAATTATATTATCCTAACTTACTGGCTACGAAGGTAATCTTAAAAAAAAAATTGTGAATTTAATGCTGATCATTAATTTTATCATTGAAAAATGTCCATTAAATACTAACTTCTTATTTGCTTCTGATTATTTATACTTTTCCCATTGTTTATATTATACATATGTATTTTAAATTTTCCTTTCTTTGTTAATTTTCTATTTGAATTCATATTAAAATTTATGCATTACTAAATAACATGTGCCTACTATACTGTTAAACAATGTTAAATGTGTAAATCCAAATTTGGGCGTAAATAAAATAAAAATGATGTTATTATATATATACTAGTTTTTGCCTATTGCAGTCTTGTTATATATATGGTATACATTATGCTACGTTACGTTAATTAGTAAAATCCGTAAGACCGTTCCTTTCACGAGTTTTTAAAATACATGTACTATATATAAGTTAATCAAAAATTGTAACAAGAAATGAACACAAATAAAAAATAAAATAGAATCAGTAAATATGACCTCAATGTTTTTTAAACGTTTGAAAAACATATTTATATTACGGTGGCATATCTTAATTATCGATTTATTGCATCATAGAATCCTTAACAATCTAAAAAGATGCAGTCCAAAATTAAAGCATAACTTTTCATTTTATTTTACGAGGAAATTTTATTGCATACATTTGTATGTAAAGTGGATCCAAAATGTACCTCAAAATTATTAAATTCATATTAGTTCCTTCCGTAAAGTTGCCCAAATGGAATAATTTACTAATTGAGGTGGCGATATACTGCACAAGGTACAATTCAAAAAGATGAATAATAGATGAGGGGAAGGTTGCGAATTTCCTGGTTATTCAGAACAGATCACACTTTTTCCTTTTTAATGCGATACTGCACAAGAGGTCCGGAATCACTGGAATTACAGAAGGAAGTAGATGAAGGAAACGTGAAGGAGAATGGGAGACAAAGGTTAGGCTTATCTAACATGTTTCAGATTTGATGTTTGAATATGTAGAGAAATATTTAAAGAAATATATTATTTCTGAATGGTGGTATTTCAATATGTATATAATTACTTCAGTGAAAATGTCATCAGGTACACCAATCTATTTAATTTAGGAGGCGGGTATGGATACTGCCGCCTCGGGAACCATTCATTGGATAACCAATACCTCTGCCATAGGTCACCCCAAGTAGTTCGCTACGTGAGGTGACTTAGCATGGGCGCCCGGGTTCATGGGGTGAGGTTTATTCAGGTCTTGGCTTATCTGCTCACCATCACCTTAAACGGTAGGGGAGGGATCGATTCATACGCCCGTAACTTTTGGATACGCTGACCCCCAGATTCCTTCTCACCCCTCATACCCTTTTCCCTCCCAAAACTTCCCTTTCTTAAAAAGGTCCTCATCCCAGCATCCTCAAAGATCTAGGGAAATTATTTTACTCAGGGCCTCCTGTGCAGAGTTAAAGAGGAGAGGGACATTGGAGAGGGATTATTCATTAATTCTAAATAATGATAATATATTGTGTTATAGAAAAAATATTTAATACGTATTTTATAAATTTACATATTTATCAAAATCAAATCAGAAATATGACTTTTTCTGACCGTCCTGAGCATGTTTTACAAAATACTAAAAATATGAAAATATTTTTAAAAAGTGCAGAAAAATAATTGCAATCATTCCTAGTTCGTTTTTTCTATAAACTTAACCAAAGTTTTGTAATCCGCGTTTAAAAAAAAACATTACGAAAAAAAGGAAAATTTGTTATCGCATTTTAAAGTAAACCTTCAAGTATTTTTTCAGGAATTGAATATTTAAAATATTTTTTAAAGCATACGATAGTCAGAAAAGGGCAAGATTTCTGAGTTGATTTTGGTAAATGCTAAGCATATGTGAAATAAAAAAAAAAAACATATCTTAAAAACGTTGTGTTTATCGTATTGCGTAATAATATTACAATTAATTCGAATTAATAAATAATCCCTCTTCGACGTCCTTCTCCCCTTAATGTAAAAAAAATGAAAAAAAGGAGAGTTAAAAAATATTTATTTATTTGTGAATAATGCTTTTACGGTGTGGAAACATGAATACTAACATAATAGACAGCGGAAGGAAGTGGATAGACTCCCTCGAAGTGTGGTGTTGGAGGAAAATGCTCAGGATTCTACAGCCAGGCGCACAAATACGTCAATTCTGGAAGGGCTTGGCATCCACAACAGGCTACCAACTGTCTGCCTAAAGCGTATCCTCAGATTATTTGGACTATTAGAGAATCATGGCCGCTGGCAAAGTGGAAGGCAGGAGAAGCAGAGCAAAAGCAGTTGGAGTGACCAAATTTCGCTTTGGTGTCCGGAACGTCGGAGTCCACAGCTCTCCATGCAGCGCAGAGTGGAGGAGCCTTGTACACGAGGTAGATTGGAGTGGGGGTCACGATCCTCAGCAATGAGGAAGCGACTATAGAATAATCTATGGTTTTAACTCGAGTACCGGTGTAAAGAGTATGGATGTTTTCAGACCCTGTTTTAATTTAAAACCCAAGTCAAAATAAGATTATATGTAAATATTTACATACTAACCTATGTAGTCGGGGTCATCGGTACTGTAGATATCGATGAATGGATTGCAAGTTCCTCTCTTGGCAGTCACACTGAAAAAAAAGTAGAGCTCTACCTACTTCTGAAATAGTAGATACTGGACTGCTTAGATAAATATTGCTTTCTATTTTAAGTAAATCATTTTTTTGCACTGACGTCAGAATTAATAGACTTACCCTGAGTACGACTTCGACGGCTGGAAGCAAAGTTTACGTGACAACCATTTTGGCAGCAGCTTTGGCTCACTGCCGTTCGCGTTTGTTTTGGGTGATTCTGACTGCGGTGAGCAAAGTACAAATTATTTGCAGAAAGGGTCAACTAAATACTCGGTAGATGTCCGGTTTTTGTAAACAAGCCGTACCGTTTCACTGAGTTGCTGTTTTACTTAAATTGGTGGCACGCCTAGCTCGCCCCCCGCCCCTCTCATTTTGGTGTCTTTCCCTTGAGTGTTAGGGCATATCTATGTATTATTTGCTCTGGGTCTTTTTTTCAATTTTAACAAAAATAAATAAAAAATAACATGTATCGCTATTTGTTCATATTAATATGCGGTGGAAAGCGCCGTTTGCATCCAGATATTATGCCTTAAATCCTCCACAGGTTAAGTCAGTCAAATCTTTTTAAAGAGTGCATGTTTGAATGTATTTGTGCACACCGATAGTGGTTAAAGTTGGTTCGAAATATTTTGGAACATCCGCCCGTAGTTTCCCCTTGACTCCGCAGTAGTCACACGATACAATACACTACACAAACAAGAAATCCTTCAAAATGATTCTACTGTAGGTACAGAGTGTTACTATTCGTAGTAGATTGTAAAAGGAAGGGCGCTGCGATCGTTTTAATAGTTTTAAATGGCACCTAAGATGGCTGTAAGAAAAATTAGGAAAAAATGTAATTATCCCGTAATAATAATAAGTGTTAAGTTCTAATATAATTTTCCTTAGAATATGACGATTACTAGAATTACCACAAATTTATGAACACCGTTTGATATTAATACTTACTTTTTTGATGTTTCATATATTTTTCTTTCAGCCATCTTGGTATTACTATTTAAGCGATTGCAGCGCCCCATTCACTTTTTGTGTACTTTATTTTGACAACATGTTCTTACCTATAAATTTTGAATTAGAGAACAAATATTTGTAAACTTCCAGCCCCCCTTTCTTTATGTTGAAAAGAATTGGAAAAGAGTATTTCTGAAGATGCATATGGGGTTTGAATCAAATGAATTTCTGGCGTAACTTTGATCATTTTTGTTGATGTCGGTTCAACATTCAAAATCATTGCGTAATACATTGTGTAAGTATGGATATTTATGTAATAATTATTATACTTCAGTATTTGTATTACATATAGCGGGCAT
The DNA here is from genome assembly GCA_022606495.2 of Halesus radiatus. Taxonomy (NCBI): domain Eukaryota; kingdom Metazoa; phylum Arthropoda; class Insecta; order Trichoptera; family Limnephilidae; genus Halesus; species Halesus radiatus. Next base: position 17,894 of record JAHDVE020003001.1, on the reverse strand, counting down.
TCATAATATGTTTGACGTCTTTACATGGACAGATGACCATAATTCGTTCGGGTTACGAAGAGAGTTAAGTTTGCTCTGGGTAACACTATTTTAAACATACCATGTATTTAAGTATGATCGCAATATCCGGACAATGCAGTAAAGGCATATCGCCGATAGCTTCGTTGTAATTCGCTCTTCTTTATGAATAACGACGTATGTTTCACAGTAAGAGGTCATTGCGTAAATCTCTGCGACAGAATCATAGGGACCATCTTGTATACATTTTGTTTTTGTTTTTATGTGAACACTAGCTGATGTGTACCCGGCCTTGCTCGGGTTTATTTTATTTTTTTGGAATATAGTTATGAAGTTGTGAATTCTTGCTTGTCTTTTGGGTGCCATAATTGATTTGACAGCGAAAGTAAAGCCTTGTGACGACTATTACTATCTCTAAATAAAGAAACAAATTGAACATTTTATATCATTCCAAATATTTATGTTTTCGAAATATATATGTATAAAAAGTTCTTAAGAAGGAAAAGAATAAATAGGTAGTATATTTTCCATTTTCAAAATATTCTACCCAAACAAACCTATTCCGTTTGAATATGTAATCTGTGGCTAACCAGGTGGTATATCTATGGGCTAACCTCGATACAACATGGCGGGTTCAATGTTTTTCATACTAATTTTAAACGTTATAGCGACAGTTTCACATATTGGATTTCATTCAAACTACTCTCTAAACCTTCCCGGCACTAATAAGAACAAACTGTTCTATTTTCAACGAAACCGGTCTAGTAATTTTCGAGAAAATCGAGGACAGACAGACATACAAATATTTTTTTTATATATAGACGTATATTTATTTATTGAAAATAATAAATGTTTTGTCAATATACGAGTACTTATGCTGGGTCGACTTTTGAAATTTGACGATTTTATCTTATGCACGTTGTTTTTACGATGAAAAAGTTGTGTAAACTAAACCTTAATTACTTTATTTATTTCTATAATCATTAATCCTACAAGAGTAAGTAAATTCATAATATTTGAAAAATGTAAGTCGACTTTAGTTGCGTCTTTTCACAGTCCAATGATACAAAAAAAAAAAAAACGTGAAAGGCTGTTCAAACGTCATTTATCTGGTCTATTAGCTTTACGTTCGAATGTAATAAAAATGTTATATTAAAAAAAAAATAATTTTAAAAACACGATTAAAAATATTAAAATGTTCGAAGTTCGAATGCATTAAGGCCGCCCCACATACACACGAATAAAGATCGATTCACATCTACCGACACCGCGCAGTGTAGACACGTAAAGTGGCGGCACGACAAAATTTGTTGCTTATATTATCTATGAACGCATTCACGCACGGTGTGGTGAGAGTACTCTCTTCTGTGCCGTGCCCGCCACTTTACGTTTCTGCACTGCACGGTGCCGGTAGATGTGAATATACCTTTACACAGCGTTTTTTTAAGAAAACATGTGGTTTAAGTAAACAATGTCTTTCGACGCGGTGGCTTCAATTAGCACTGGGTCTCCAGAGGGAATTAAAAAAATTCAATACGATTAAAAAGTTTAAAAATACGCATTAGAAATCCTTCATGACCCAGAAAAAAAATCATTAAAATTGCTCATTGAAATTTTCCGACGACCTTTGGTAACGGCGCGAAATTCCAACAGTGTTTGTTCTTTTAATTGTCATTTTGTTACACGTAAGGCATCCTTTGTCCCAAGTCTGGCGACTGCAGCCAGCTAATGGGCTCCGACCTAAGTGGTACATGGTCAGATGCGTTGGACTGTGGACTGGTTCACTCTGACTCCTCGGAGCGGAGACACAAATGGCCGGAAGCTATCAAAGAGCACGTATGATTATCATTGCGGGTTATTATTATTGGTCCCAACGCTGGAGTTATTGCAACATAATACACGAGAATGATTGCGGGATCTGTATTTGATGTAACGCATTTAATGACTACATCCACGGTGGTCATAAAACGAATCGTTAGTTGTGGTCGCGTTCGGTAAAATATTGACAAAATTGGAAATATGCAAATCTAACAAGAGCAAAACGGTGGCTTGAATCCAATGCGTTTTACCTACACTTTTCGGCATAAACTAATTATGAACATAGCCTAAAAGCGTGCTTACGCGATACTTTTTTTCATCCAGATTGCTAATGAGTTGTCCTTTCCATGTAAAATTCTATAGAAAAATCCTTAGGAAAAGACAATCCACATGGAAATTGGACGAAAAAAAGGATCGTCTAAAAACGTCCTAAGGAAACACAAATGTGCTAGGGTAAAAAATTGTATTTAACTCATACTCTGGCATTTACATACTTGGTGCAATATCTTAGCTTTACACCTCCAAAATTATCGCGGGTGCTCGGATCATTAATCACTGAAACATTGCTTGCCTACCACCTGCGATTAAACGTTTTTTTTACGCTGGAACTTCATGTTAAAATAATTCATTATTGAAATATTTAACATTTATTGATGATGTTTTATAATCTAACCGTAGTTTCATTTCAAAACAATAATTTTTCAAGCTTCACAAAAAAATTGTGCAGAATATGAATGTAACGTAATACGAGCTTACATATTGCGCTGACTCAAATATTAAAAAAAAAAAAAAAAATTAGGGCTTAATCCTTTCAAATCTTGAGATTAATTGTTTGTTGGCGGGTGTATACACGGAATATGAAATGGAATAAATTGTTATTGTAAGTTCAAAGTTTAAGTCCTTCAAGAAACTTTCAAAATACTGTATATGTTATCTTTACAATAATATATTGTATTTTTTAAAGTTTTTTGAAGGGCTTGAGTTTTAAATCTACAGTGATAATTTATTCCATTTCATATTCAGTGTGTACGCCGCCAACGAACAATTTTTTTCTTCTAAATATTTATACTAGCGCCATCTGTGAGCGCAGATCACGTTTCGTTTACCCTTTTATTAATTTATTTGCACTGGGTTTTTATAAATGTTTTCACTTACATGTGAACATTATATTGCTTTAAAAATATAGCTTGTTTAAATGTGTTAAAATATAGCCCAAGTTTAACAAAATAATTAAAACGTGTGTCAGAACCATCGAACTATAGCATAAACATAAATGCACTAAACTTACTTTATCTATAAATAAATTGTGGAGTGGAAAGATGTGAGTGGAAGATACTCTCAGTATCGCCCTGGTGAAAGACCACCATTCAGAATTGAAACGTTGCTTGAAATGGCTTTTAGCCGTGTTTGGTGACCAGATCTGAATAGCCAGGTATTCCCAACCTTCCTCTTCCCCTTCTACTTCCCCTCCCCAATACCTTCAGCCTCACAACACTCCCAATTGGGAATGCTATAGTCTCACTGGCTCCAGACGGTTGGGAGCAGTTGGGACTCTTGTGACGTATTCATATAAAAAAATCAAAAATAATAAGAAGTACTTTGTTCTTTATCTCTTCAAATCTAATCATATTTCTCTACAATCCCAATCAACAATAATAACCAGATCTTCCACAAACTACACCTTTAATATCCATTAAAATATACTACCCACGGACGAAGATATTTAAAGTACTACACAATTAAGCTTTATAATCACAATAATCACACGATTTACGAAGCACATCTTAATATAAGTGTATATACATGGGTATTCAAAATTACTGCCTCAACACAGGCTAGCCTAGTGAGGCGAGTTATTTGAAACTTCAACTGTAACTGTTATTATATTATTTTCTATTTTACTTTATAAACCACTGTACACTAACATTATTATATTATACATGTATTTAAGTTATAGTAAAATTGAATTACAATAAATGTATTATTATTATTATACAAGCCTACATTATTGGAACAACCTGCAAATAATACACAAACACATATTATAATCAATCATAATATTTTGGTCTGGATAAAAACAAAAGGTACAGAATTTCTTCATAACTTAATAACACCATATAAAACATACCACAATAATTTTTACAATGAATAAAAAATTATTATCTGAATTTTTTTTTCGTATAATATATTCTTTAAAATAATAATATAATAAATTGACAATATAAATTTTTCAAAACACCTCAGTACAGGTTCTCCTGGTGAGGTGTTCACGAAACATGATAATATTTAAATAATTTACAGTTCACAATATCGTTCTTATTTGACACTACATTATGCGTAACCTATATTATAATGAAAAATTGTTTAAATTTTAATTGACTGTAAAATAAACAGAAACGTATGAATTAATTCATTAAATTCATAATAAACTAGCTGATGTGTACCCGGCCTTGCTCGGGATTAATAAAGTTATGAAGTTGTGAATTCTTGCTTGTCATTAGGGTGTCATACTTTATTTAACAGCGAAAGTAACTATCCCCAAATAAAGAAACATTCATTTGAATTTCATTCATAAAAACATTCATATATAAAAACATAAACGAATAAGAATTGTAACCGAATTCCTCTAGCGGGTCTTGCCGTAGTGATTTGTTTATGCTTTCCTCCCATTCCTTGTTTGTTCCCTTTTACCCAATTCCATCAAACATAATTGGCGTTAAAATTATTATTTTACAGTCCATTTACAAGTTGCTCTGAATCTTGTATAATTCTTGTGTAGTTGCGGGTGTAAAAAAGTCGTTCGCATCTCCACAAGGGAAATTCACGTGAGTTCTCAATTTCACTGCTGGAAACTCGGACGATTATTAATTTTCTTTCATAAAATGTATTTTCGTTACCAACCTCAATAGAAAATGCCTGTTCAGAGACACATGAGATTATACCAAATACTCTAAAATGATAATGAGTTGTACGAATTGTTTTTTTCATAAATTTTAATAGATTTTCTGTGAAATACATTCTAATAAATCAGAGAAATCGAAAAACTTAAAAAATAAATACTAGGTAAACCTACACATGATTTTACTCATTTTTTGCTCATAAACGAAGAATATGGTATTTTTTCCAGTTGGGAAAAATAGGTTCAGGTTCATAAAAACAAAAACAAAATATTTGCATACACGGAGATCCAAAACATTCACTTCATTTTTTACTTTCTTTATGTAAAAACGCGTAAATATTGAAGAACTGACGCCATTTTTAATGTTAGTATGAAATGACATTTGCCAAAAAAGCCAACTGTATAAAATGGATATTCAAAATATAGGTTGTTATTTTAGGTTAGAACCTAGAAGCTTTTCTTTTATTTTCGCGTATCCAAATATTTTTTATTTATTTTTATGAATCTGAGAGTATTTTTCTTTTTTAAAAATTATGAGTTTTTCAACTGAGTCCCAACAGGAAAAAAATAGCAAAAATATTAAGGAGGTAATTAAGTTTATACTAACAGTTATAAGCCTCGCCGCTCACCAGTCGCGCTCGGTCGGGTGGATGAGAAAGAGAATAAAACACTTTTTTCTTTAATTTCTCGTTTTAAGACTCTTTCGGCTCAACATATCACAATTCTTATAATTTTTTATTTCATTTATATATGCTTTAAATTGATATAAATATTTAAATGTCCTCGGTAAAGTATAAAAAAAATAAAATAATTTATTAACTTTATTTCCAGGAAAGAAATGCTGCAGCAGTTATAGCGCCCATCCCGAGTATTGCTAAGGATACCTCCGCCTGCTAAGATGAAACGAAGACGGCAGCTCCTGTCTGCAGTCATGCAGGCCTTCAGCGTTCTCACAGTCCTCAATATAGCAAATGGTAAGTCAGCATTATACTTCAATAAATAATCAGTCAGTTTGGGGTTTTCACACTCTCGTTCTAAATCCGAAACAGGGCGAGAATCGATCATTAAATGTACCGTACATGTTGATTTGATGGACATTAGATACAATGGGGTTTGGAATCTCTCAACGTAAGTGTTTCCCCGAATTCAAACTGCCAATTCGGGGGCTTGGGATCACAAGTAAGAAACTAAAAAAATACAGTTTCGAGATAACAACAATAAAAAGTTACAACCAACCTTATTTTTGAAACAACGTATCGTCAGAGCTTAATTTGTCTGTCACCAATAGATTTTTGAATCTCAGTTTAGTAGTTAACTCAAAACTGCGATATTCACATGTGTGCATTTTTTGCAATTTGTTTATTTGAATATATAATTTGTAAAATTAAACACTAGGAGCTCACCTGTTTTGTTGAAAAAAAAACATTCGTATTTTAAATAAAACTAATATTATAAACATGTTCAAACTAAGGTTGAAAACGTCCCTTTATTTTACGTAATTATCAGACATAATTATCTTTGTATATTACAATTGTGTCCCTGTGAATATCAAATAATCGTTATCGTGAAAAATAAATATCTTTTTGAAAATTGAAACAATATAAAAAATAAAAATCACTACATTAGTCTTTAAAATCAAATAAAAAGTGTGCACATTTTACTACCATTAGCATGCCGAATGAAAACGAGATTGGGAGTTATTTCTTTGACTCAATTTTCATGTCGATCGACGTCTAATAAAATCTTACAAAAAAAAGTTTTGTGCTTTTTGCAGTCAATTAAAAATATTCATTTTAAAAGGCTATCGTTGAGTATCTGCAAAATAAAATGATGAAAATACTTTTGTAAATTTATGTAGATGTGGGGAAGATGGAAAGAAATTCGAAAAAATTTTTCCAAACAGTCATGATTCACAATCGTATTCGGGATAAACCAAATTTAGCTTCGCGATCGACCGGTTGGGAATTGTTGTTTTAAGTAAATGGACTCAACAGTAAAACGCAAATGATTTATGTCTGTGCAATAGTTTTAGTTTTATCTCCTTATTTTTTTAAGAATTGTTATTTCAGCCGTGTGTTTATTTAGTGTGCTTGACAGTCATTCCGACTATCATCAAGGTCTTTAGTAATATTATTTTAGCAATGAAAACATTAGGCAAAAGGCTTCACTGTTCTGAGTATTTTGCATCTGGTTTATTTTTAAATTTTAAAAGTTCACCTAACACTAGTTTCAATAAATAAATATTCATAGATTTACTCATTGCATACATGCAATTTTTAAACTACAGTAAAAACTCTTTATTTCTATAGGACAAACAACATGCAATCAAGGGTCAGGGAGAGTAATGTACGAACGACTCCCCAACCAACAATTACAAGGATTTGATGATGATGTGGTAAGTTTTATACCTTATTAAAAAAACTTCTGGAAAATCTGTGAAAGATTACGTTTAAATGTCAGGAGCAGTACCGTATGCTGTGTTATTAACTTGAAATACAATTATCTTCTTTTTAATCATAAAATAAGTAAATACGTTTTTAAAAAATATGTCTTGCATTCCTCAAATTCCTAAAAAAATCGACAAAGATTGATATAATACCGTACGTACGTATTACATAGAGTATGAATATTTACGAATCCCCTGCAAGTAAACCAGGAATAATTCAAGGATTTGAAATTGATCCTATATGCGTACGTGTTAGCTTAAATATATTTTGAGTATTCTTTTATAATTCTGAGCATTGAAATGAAGAATTTTAAATCGATTAAAATAGTATTAATCTACTTACGTTTTATTTCCAGGTGAGAGATACAGCACCCCCTTTCCGGGTGTTAGAAAAATGCCAAGACTTGTGTCTGCGGGACCGCACTGCCACCAATAACCTGGTGAGGGCATGTTCCTCGTTCGACTTCCAGCCAGGATCCAGGATAGCATCCTTCTCAGGAGCTCCGGAGTATGAGGAGTCGACCTGCTACCTGACAAGGGAACAGGCAGCTCCAGAGGGAATTGGCAGTTTAATGCTGGTACCAAACAGTGTGCATTTCTCGGAGATTTGCTTGAAGTGTAAGCATCGTTATTTTTTAATGCTGTCATAGTACTCACCAAATACTATATCAGGAAAAAGCGATAGAACGCATTTATCAAATTATTAGCTCTCCAAGAAAATGCTTCATTGCTAGTCTAATACCATTTTACTTACGAATATCGTATTCCAAGCCGTAATGTAGGTACTATTTATAATTAAGGAAATTTGCACGAAAATCTCTTCGGATGACCGAAAAATGTTCGTAGATGACCTAAATAATATATTTTTTTCTATTTCTTCGTTGGCCTTTTGGCGTTCAACTTTAAACATACCCCCCCCCCCCCCTATAGCTACATAAGAATCTACAAAGCTTAGTAGGACGGCTTCAGAACAGAGTTGGTACCTATAACAAAAGGTTTTCAAAATAACATTAAAAAAAAAGATTTCAGAACATCATTTCGAGATTTGTCCGAAGCGTACACATGTCTAAATTCCTCAAGCAGTTTGTTATAACTGGTGTAGGCGATGTGTTTCAAAGATTTCATTTCCTTTACACAGAGACGAGCAGTGCAGAGAGCACCGACCACTTTCCCGAACCATTTTAGGGATAACCGATTTCCACTATGGATTCTTACGTCGAGACCCAATACTTTTTTTAACAAAACTAATAATGAATGACTCCAAAATCCAAAAACTCCTAATCGAAAAATGAGGAGTGCCCCCACTTAGAGCTATGTTTGTTCTTGTCGACAGAGACAATCGGGTTAATCGTGTATGTACGTAAATTGCAAAATGTATCATTATGACTTTTGTTTGTTTGTATTCTAGCTGATCGCCCAGAGCGCCAGTGTCCCAGCCGGCGCTACGTGTTCGAGCGCCACCCGCGCAAGAAGCTGAAGCTGCCCTCGTCAGACCTGAAGGAAGTGGTGGCCGCCAACCGGAGCGACTGCCAGGACAAGTGCCTCGAGGAGTTCAGCTTCGTGTGCCGATCGGCCTCGTACGATTCCTCGTTGCGGTCTTGCTCGCTCAGCCGGTTCACAAGGAGGACGCACCCGGAGCTGCTGATGGATGAACCGAATTCTGATTACTTGGAAAATACGTGTTTGACAGGTAATTAATGCACACCGTTTTTTTATTTTTTTTAGTGACTATATTAAAAAGTATTTTGTAAATAGAAAATATGGTTCAAGCACAAAAATGTTACAGAATAACAGCATAAAATACAAAATGGTATACTAATTATTATATTTTGTAAACTTTCGATCTTTTATTGTTTTTCTTAGTCCTCACTAGGGGGCCATGTGCTGAGGCGGACCAGAGTTATTTACTAGTTCTAGCTGTTTTTAAGGTTGTTTCATTGATCTCATTCAGTCAGACTTTAATTTTTGACTTGTACTCATTAAATTTTTTTTTCATTTTACCTACTTTACCTTTTCCAGGGGCCCTAGAATGTAAGGCCAAAATCAACAATATAATAGTTTTTTGTCGACATTCCCGAGCACGAGCGCAGTTCGCCAACGGCACGTCGACTAAAACCTGCTAAATTTATTAAGCTATATATTTTGTAGGAAATTACTAGATTTCATAGTACTCTAGGGCCTTAGAATAAAGAATAGGAGTATTTTATTTATTGTATTTCTTGTGCATTAACTATGTAACAATTTCTAGACATTTTGTTTGAAAAGTTTTATTCACTATGTACTTTTGTTACTTGAATTTATTATTTCGCTACCGGTTTCGACACATCCGTGTCATTCATTAGCGTTCTTAAATCTATTTAAATTTAAACGATCAAACAAAATGTATTTTATTTAGTCATTGTATAGCGCTATTTCAAAGCGGTAATAATTTATCTTCTTCTAAAATTATACATTTTTACTAGTTGAATTGAATTGAATTTACTATCCTAAAACGAGAAAATCTTCCCATTTGGACAATCAAAAAAATAATACCTACGTAGATAATATATATTTTGATTGACTAGTTTACAATATAGTCTGTCTTAAATATGTTAAAATCTATTATGTAAATTATATATGGGCGGTGTTTGTTTTTTATACGAGTTTACACTTTTATTCCGTGCTCGATAAAATTTTGCGCACTTGACATTCAAAACAAGAGGAAGTTCACTGTCTACATGAGATTTCAATAAACCACCCCCATATCCCTTCCCATCCCTTAAAGCAGAACTTTGGTACTTCTTGGTGAAATTTCGCAAACCACGAATTTAATACCAGAAATCGACATTAAAATGATTATTAGGCCTCGGAACTATTATTTACCTTCCCCTCTCTTAGGCCATTTTCAAAGTTACTTCTCCAGCTCAAAAGCTCACAGACCAAATTTCTCTTTCCATGAATAATTTACTCATAATATTTAATACTTTAATTTATAATTACTTTTTGAAGGCATCTTAGCAAAGTTTTCCAACTATCAATAGGTATCATTCCCACGTTATTGCATGCAGCGTGTTATATTGGCGGATAATTTCCACCAGGAAAGTTCACTTCCGGTCCGTGTATGCTGGACCATTACAGATTTGGCCTCGCTTTGTTCGGCGGAAGGTTATTCGACTATGTGATGAGTTGCTATACCTACCATGAATCACGATTGTTCCATGCTCATTTTTGGTGAACTATGGCTAAATACGCGACACATTAGGAAACAAGAAAAGGAGAACATTTTTGTTTTAGTTCGCGCATGTATACATATACATGGTTTTGTCTTACAAACTCCCTCGGGGATTTAATTTCTACTGGGTTGCGTACTTATATACATTTAGTTCTTCCTCCGTTAGTTCCATCAGAGCTGCATCAGTGTTCCATTGTGGACTTCTAGCTTCATTTTACCACTTCTATTTTGCGACTGCTACTTGCAGACTTCCATTTTGACTTAAATTTCACGCATTTACTCTCCTATCATTACCATTTTCAGCCATCCGATCTCCCGCTTGGGCGCACAAATTCATCCACTTGTTCTACGGATTCACCACTCAACTATTTTACAAAATGTATTTGTACCCACTCTTCCAAATACCATGACTATGGACTTACTCATACACATCATTAAATCATTCTCTATTAATTTTATTCGTTCGTTCTAGAAACGAGAGTCAATTTAGAATTACATACTGCTGTAGAAGCTTTTTTTGTTTTTGTTTTTTGTTGTTGTTTATTTTTGAATAACCAATGTTAATTAACCGCAGTTTGAAAATAGCCTTGAACGCCGAAACAGCTAATTCTTCTAATTTTAAAAAATATATATAAACAAACAACTAATGTACTTACGTATTTTGTCAATGCAGCTGAGAGGAGATGTGACGGTCTGGCTGTATTCGTGAAGGAGGAGAATAAGAGGCTCGGTGGACCATTCGAAGTGGATATCTTTTCCAACCTTACCTTGGAGGAATGCCAAGACATGTGCTTGCGAGCTGAAAAGTAGGTGGAATTTTATAAGAATTTATTTTAATTTTAAAGTGAGTTTTGTTTTTGACAATATTTTGTTATTTATGTTCTTCCACGTGAAGTCTAATAACAGGAACAACAGCCATTTTACGTCTTTGAGGAGGAACTTTTTTGCCTTTATTTTAATGATCACAATAATTGTACGTCATGTGACGTATTTTAACATGCGAGCGTATTGAATGTGAAATAAAAAAAATAGTTCGCTAATGATTAAGAAAAACTGCCAAATAAATAAAAATGTTTGTTTTTTTTTATCATTGAACAACAAATCTCAAATGAAATATAAAACAGAACAGAAAAGGTAACGATCGCATCTGTGACTCGAACCCAGGATCTCTAGGTCTATCCGAGACTGGGGCTTTTATCCGCTGAGCTAATACCACCCCATTGTTCTATGTCATTTTTATCAATATCATACTTCAATTTTAAGAACTGTTTTGGCATATTAAACGCATAATTGTCACACAGTTGAGTACCTACCCCTCCCTACCCGATCCGATTCTTATTGTCACTGGAAGGAGATATTGCCAGCTTCAGTTCGATCTCAAGGCTCGTCGCGGGATGACAAGGGAATTCACCGCCCCGACATCAGAGCAGCTGGCCAATTCTGGATTAGTGAAGTTTAAGCGAGGTGAATTTAAGTGCTAAGAATATCCACGAACAAGGTGCCTACCTTATTCAATTTCCGTGGCATCCTCCCGTTTCTCTTCACTCCTTCCTTCACCTTTTTTTCTCATCTGGTTCTCTGATTCTTTAAGAGCTATCAAAACAGTTAAAATCATCTTCAATTAATTTCCATTATCTTTGGTAGCTAGCTTTTCTGTTTAACATTTCATTTGAGATTTGTTAATATTATCTCCTTATAAGCTTCAATAAGTTATTCCAATAAAAAATGAAAAATCTTGGGCATTGTTCTTCACGATAAATTATATTTACATTAGGTTCGTCCAATTTTTTAAAAAGTACAATCAATATTTCAACACCTTGACTGTTGGCAGGCTTCTACAACTTCTAGACTACATCAAATACGTAGTCCACCTACGTAATAGAGCTCTGCGCTATGAAGACGCTAAAAATCCTAATAATTTAATTTTCGCGCTCGTAAAAAATCAATGTGTCTTTTAACTTGTATATTTGGAGGATGTTAAAGCATGTTGTAGTTGCGAGTAACGAGATTATGTTTAATTTTCTAGATATTTCTGTCGTTCCGTGGAGTTTGATGAGGCAAGCCGAATGTGCATCCTTTCCGAAGAAGATTCCGTCTCCCAGAAAGATGACATCACCGTCAGCAGCAGCCCGACCCATCACTTCTATGATCTAGTCTGTCTGGATAATCGTAAGCATTTAAAACACAATTTATAACCAACATTCCTACTTACCACCAGGGTGTTTTCCCACATCGATGAGCACAGAGAATAAAAACGACATTAACTTTTGTCCTAGTCACTGAGCAGTAAACCCTATTCTGGCACGTAAACTTTGATTCATCCACGTTCATGTATTTTTCTCAAATTTCCAGCGAAAACTTTCCACATGCAAGTTTTCGCTAAGAATAGCTAAACTGCTGAATTTACCCGATGTTGGTTTGGATTACCTGGGACATCAAATATACAAATAACCGCTTTATTAATGCATATTACAAGCCAATTACTAGATACTCGTATATAAATTATCCACAATTTTATCGACCGTAAAATTCATAAAAGAAAGACGGCATACAGCGCCCTTGGTGATTTTTCACAAAAACGGCGCTATACAAATCATCCAATTATTATTATTATATGTTAATTATTTCGTTAGTAAATTTGTACTAATTAATAGAGGTACCAAGAGATGGCACTGATTGGTGCATTTGTTATTTGTACTTCACGCGTATTTTTTTAACGTACAGATTTTACAGATATTTTTTCTTGCAATAATTTAATAAATTGTAGTATTTTTTATTTGATAATGGAATGAACGGAAAATGGAAGAATATGGAAATCGCGCCTCTGACAGGGCCGGTTCCACGATATATCGTGCCCCGTGTAGTAAGTACCGTTTGCGCCCCCCCCCATTTTTTTCAAATTCACACTTTCAATGTCTACACGTTCAAGAAAGAAAAAAAGGAAATAAACAAAGAAGAAAAACAGGATAAAAAATAGTGCATTGGGCGGGATTCCGCCGCCCGCGTGGCATGCGAGTATTTTATCACTGAACCACAGTTGCTACGCTATAAAGTGTCATTATTATGCTACAATTTTAATTTCTGGAAAAAATTGTCGAGGATAACTTGATTTATCAAAGCAATTAATGAAAAAAATTGAAAACAGAATTTCAGAAAACCTACCTTGCGATAATGAGGCCGCTGGGACTTAACAACGGCACGATAACACAAAAAATGTTTAAAATAAAACTTTTCATATAATAACTAACTGTAAGCACAACTTTACTTCGTATATACACAGATATCTTATTTATAAAACCCTGAAGAAGGTTCAGACTGAACCGAAACTGGTTGGTTTATGTATTCAATAAAGTGGTACTGAAACAAAAATATTTATATTCAAATTCAATTATCTCTAACAACAAAGTGTCCTGTCAAAAAATAATAATAATTGTATTTGACAGCGCGCCAACCTTGCTAGAGAATAGAAATGGTTGATATCTAAAATGGATGGGCGTCACTGTCACTGCGACTCCGGTTACGTATTAAAATTTTATCTACTTTTTGAACTAATTCACAATATACGTAAACAACATTTATGAATTTTTTGTTTATAATACATAAGTTACGCATGGTTAAAAAACAACCCTTTGGTTGGTATATAAAAAATTCCGTGACAAAAAACATTTTCCATACATGTTTTAACGATCGTTCAGTGCACACATCGGCGCCCTGGAGACCTAGAGACGAGTTGTAATATTGCCAGCGCAATATAAGACATAATTTTTCCGTGTATGGGACATTATAGGTAATATTAATGATTTATGGAATAATTTCGGCGCCTCCTCAGAGATTGCGCCAATGTTTTTTGCACAGTATGAATGTATGGCAGATCTGGCACTACTCGACCATAACTAATTTAACGTTGTTTCAGCCCGAGGATCCGAGTACCCCGACAACTCCGTCACTTCCCACCTGTTCTCCAACGGACGCCGGCCTGACACGGCCTTTCAGCGCTACCGCAACAGTCGGCTGGGCGGCGAGTTCCACTCGGAGATAACGGGCCGCTCCCTGAGCGAGTGCCTGGACGAGTGCCTGCGGCAGACCAGCTTCCAGTGCCGCTCGGCCGTGTACAGCGACCGCTTCCGCACCTGCAGACTGAGCAGATACAACCAGAGAGACGGGATGAGGATTATATATGATGCCGACTATGATTATTACGAGAACTTGATGCGTAAGTATTATCTAAGAGTGATCTTTGACTGAACGTTTGCGGTTTTTCTAACTCCATCATATTTGATGACCATTACTTCGGCGATGAGCTCCAAGTTGGAATTTTGACATTTAAACGGCCCCCGTTTCAGATTTTGATCAAATTGTGATCAGCTGACAAGTATAACAGTCAAGTTATTTCATAATTTGATGAAAATGGTTAAGAATCATTTAAGAGGAACGGTTGCGCGCCCTGTTTCATACAAAACTTAACTGTGAATTTAAGGCCAAAATACCCACCCAAAGCGAATGATCTTTTTTTTTATTCAAAGATATAGTAAATATGTAGTACGGATTAGAAGTATTTTATTTATTTTCGATTTAAATTATGAAATATAGGCCATTCAAGAAATCATTTTTAAAGATTTAGAGGTATTTTTGAAAATTATTTGCGGATTTATGGTATTTTTTTTAATTGTCAATAAATATGATTATATAAAATAAAATAATAAAAAAAGTTTTTGGGTAGATATTTTAAATTATTTACGCAAATTAGTGTTCCAAAGTATATTGGTCGATATAAATTTTAATTTAAATATATTTCGTTATATTTTCATAGTTAACGGAGTAAAACTTTTTTTTCTTTAATCGCCGCTAGCCCCCAAATAATTGATAACGTTGCTGTGAAATCGTGAAACTTCTATTTCGATGATGGCTTTTATTTTGTAAGTTTTTTAAAAATACTTCTAATCTGTTATAGATATTTGCTATCCCCTTTGATGAAAAAAAGATCATTCGGTTTAGGTGAGTATTTTGGCCTAAATTTCAATATTAAGTTTTGTATGAAAAAGTCGGGGACTATTAAAATGCCAAAAAATTACGCTGATCGTGGATTTGATCTCAACCTAAACGTAACTAAAACTCGCCATAAATGTACAATGTAGTTTAAAAACTAATGGTTACATGAGCTAGTTTAGAATGTAAATGATATTATCCGATATTATCATTTTTCACTAGTACTAATTTTGGATCTACTGTTAAGACGATATTACAACTTTCAAGTCAGCAAATTGTTCATCATTACATATTTATTTTACCAAGCTGAAAAATTTCGTAAGGGCAATTGAGGGTAAGTAGAATGTATTTCAATCTACCCGAAAGTGTTTTCACAGAAATTTAAGTTGAAAGTTTTTTTGTTATTTGTGAGGACTTGAGGTGATATTTTCCAAAAAATCACCATATAAGTTATCTTATTTTTATTAATAATGAGTTGTTTTACGTTTATTATATAATATGATTTTGTATTCGTTCGAAATAGAGCAATTAAACATTATCAACATTTTCTAATTAACACTAACCCAATAGATCAGCAATAAAAAGTTTAATCGAAAATCATGTAAACCTCATTATATTTTCACACGCATGCGGCAAATCATTGTGTTGTCAACTAATACTCTCATCTCATTGGTCATAACACGCTGTTGTTATTAATTTTTGTCATCTTCATTATTTGCTACCTCAGTTTTTGTCATAACCAGAATGTATCTAATCATCATGTTTTGTTTGTTTGAATGGTGTGCCTTAGCGTGTCCAAACACATATACACTCAGATATCGGCTACATTTTCTTTACGTTCAACCCAAAACTGGGCTTTTCGGAAAAGCAATGGCATGTTTTGGACACGTTAGAGCCGTAATTTTGCATCTGGTGCTCATCGCTAGTGTGTGTTAGCACCTTCCTTATAGCTGGCTGTACCCTTTACTAGATCACATGCTGATGGGCGGGGAGGGGGAGCAGCCAGGGGGACCGGGGGGCGGGGGCCGCCCTGACATGGGCGGCTCCAACGGGGACTGGGGCAGACCTGGAGGTAGGCGGGAATCTAGCCCACTTTACATCTTACACGACACGTAGCTTGTTTCATATGTCACCATGTATCACTGAAATGGCCGTGATTGATCCTGATGATATTTTCCCTATCACCACATGCTCATGATTAACAAATGACCATGTCAGTTAATCTAATATGATCATGATTGACAAATGATCTTGTCACCTAATGTAACTTGATCATTATTGATTTTGGTACCTATTCTGACATGACCATGACAGTTCTCGTCACCTTATCTATCATTATTCATGATCATGATCGACAGTACCACCTAATCTTCTAGGTTGGTGCTGATTGGCCATGTCACCTATTACGGCGTGGCCATGATAGACCATGTACCTCATCTAACATGATCATGATTGACCTTGTCACCTCATCTAACATGATCATGATTGACCTTGTCACCTCATCTAACATGATCATGATTGACCATGTAACTCATCTAACATGATCATGATTGACCATGTACCTCATCTAACATGGTCATGATTGACCTTGTCACCTCATCTAACATGATCATGATTGACCATGTACCTCATCTAACATGATCATGATTGACCATGTCACATAATCTAACATTTCCTAGGTCAATGGATGAGTTCAAATCAGAATAAGAATTTAATAACATTTTTGAAAACGAACTTGTTTACCGATTGATAATTCTAAAAAAGTGAGGTACCGCTTTTAAATGATTTGAACTCAGTTATCGACATATCATATTAGCTTATATTATGTATATCACCTAATCTTACATAATAATCATTTCACTTCATCTAACATGGCCAACGACCATGTCATCCAAAGCTTAACCTAACATCATTAATGTAACTTAAGTAAGTACGTATTAAAAATTATATTCTTTTCGTAACGTTGATACTTGATACCAAAACATCACGTTACTTATTATTAGATATTTTTTGTTCCACTCAACTTGTAAGAGAGTAAGAGGTAAGTTTAAACTGAAAGGTTTACACATTAAACATTAATTAAAATATAACAAAAACCACATGAATATAAATTAATAACTAATAGCATATATTTTTCACACTCCACTTTTCTTTTAGCACCTAGATGTTGATGGGTAACCTTTAACATCTAAAATTGGAAATTTGACATTCCAATGATCCTAATAGCACTTTTTTATTATTTGTAAGGCAACGGCGGCGGAGGATACGATGACAGATATCCAGGCGGGGGAGACAGAGATAGAGACAGGGACCGATATCCTGGAGGGAATGGAGATAACGATAGGGATAGATACCCCGGGGGAAACGGAGACAGGTATCCAGGCGGAGACGATAAATATCCAGACGATAGGAATCCGGGTGGAGACAGGGACAGGCCAGGTCCAGGAAGTAATGATAGATACCCCGGAGGTAATGATGACAGGTATCCAGGAGGAGACAGAGATAGATACCCTGAC
>JAHDVE020003000.1:0-10591 GCA_022606495.2 Halesus radiatus | reverse complement strand
ATATTGCTTTTGGGATGGTAAGAGCGAGTAATAAAAATTTACCTATTAGTCTTATGAAGAGTAATAATCCTTATTATATTAATATTGATTGCTAATATGGAATGTGTCTGCGCAATAATCGACAGAGTCAAATTGTGGGTTGTCTCATTTTATTTCATCTTCCTAAATCATCAGTCCTATCACCAACATATCACTTCGCCAAAAGAAAAAACAGTTCCTTTATAAGATCAGAAAAGTTTGATCAACTCATCATATCATTTTCTGAACATCATTGTTTGTTTGATTATGCTGAATCATTCTATGTATAATAAACAAAACCATAAGCTGAAATCGTTTAGACTAGGTAGTTAGTTATTCATAAAAAGTTTACAAAATCTAGTTTGCAATCAGAACATTCTACATATACTTTATACAAAAAATATGTTTATAATTTTTTTATCTACATTTTTGTCATTAATAACTAAAATTTGGGGAAAATATCTTTTATGTATTTTAAATATTTAATAAATAGATAAGGTATCTATATATACATGAGTCAGTCCATCGAAACAGATAACCATTAGCTATATAGCTATATTACTATCTATCTAATCTAATTTTATCACTATATAATCACATATATATCTATCTAATTATATCACTATATAACTCTATCACTATATCACTATATAAGTATATAACTATATAAGTATATAACTATATCATTATGTAACAATATAATTATATAACTATTTAACAATATAACTATATTACTATATAACTATATAAATATATCACTATATAATAATATATCTATATAATTTAACAGTACAATAGAATGGGAAGCACACATCACCATCATCACACAAAAGAGATTATTTATCAGACTGATCCTAAAGTTTAAAAATAGCTTTCTGAATTGAGAGCTCAACTCAATGATCCTATAAAGGCTCCAGTTATTATCAAGAAGATGAAAGAAGTTATTTTTACGTATTTGGCTTCTCAAACGTTTCCGAAAAGTGCCATAGGAAAATATATTATTTTTATTGGGAGAACTAATGCAGGAAAATCATCATTATTAAATGCACTCTTCAAAATAAATCTACCAACTTCCAAGGGGTCGTGCACAAAAAAAATTTCGTCGATTGCAACTATTGATAAGGTTGAAATCTTTGACTGCCCCGGTTTTGATA
The DNA here is from genome assembly GCA_022606495.2 of Halesus radiatus. Classification (NCBI taxonomy): domain Eukaryota; kingdom Metazoa; phylum Arthropoda; class Insecta; order Trichoptera; family Limnephilidae; genus Halesus; species Halesus radiatus. Next base: position 9,419 of record JAHDVE020003000.1, on the reverse strand, counting down.
CTCATTTTGAAATAACTAAAAATCCTGAACTAATTCCACAATATTTGGGGAATATGGATTAGATTTACTATTTGTATGATGGCAGCGTTGAAGAAGATATCGTGAGAATATGTTTGGCGATGAAAAAGAAAATACATGGAGTTCGGACTAAATGTGATCCCGATGAACAACCTTAAGAAAACTAAGAAATAAAAAAAAAGGATTATGCTGAATTTTGCAAATACGGTCTTTCGAATCCCAGTATATTTTTAACGTCTAAAAAAGGTGGGGCTGATAATGACAAATTACATAAACATATGTTGTCGTGATTGATGTGATTATTGTATGATGCCACTATATATCACTATATGTCACTATATATCACCGTATATCACTATATAACTATATCACAATATAAGTATATCACAATATCACTATATAATAATATATCATATATTTTTTTTTCAAAACTTTAACGGTTTTGAAAAATTATATATCCGGCCCAATTGACCGTCATCGCAAAAGGCAATAAGTTTAAGTCTAAGTTTGAGTTTAAGTTGGAGTTTGAGGGTGAGTGGAATTAAGAGACCTGTGGGAAGTGGAGTGGAGAAAGCCTTAGAGGTATGGCACATTTACTTGCGCCATCGATATGCTAAGGAATGAGGATTTATTTAAGAGAGTTTGGCTGTTGGCGAAAACCCGTAAAATGCGTAGCTAACCATGGGATAATGCTGGCAGCTCTCCTAATGGTGTGATATTAGTGAGATATAAATAAATAAATAAATAAATAAATAAAATAATATATTATCTATATAAAATTTATATCATCGATTCAATAAATCAATGTCAACCCCAATAAGACTTAAACAACTCATTTATCTTATGGTTGTTTTTACTTTCATCAATTGCAAAAGCTTTAAATCAGGACTGTCCCATTTACAAACAGAAGGAAAAAATTGTACTCTTGCAAATAATGCTGTTGACTCACAATTGATTGAGTTAAAAGCACAAGTTGCAAAGCTAGAATAGCAAATTGCCAAAAACTATACGATTTTTTGGGATTACGAGCAACTTAAACAAAAATGGTTTACTTAAGTTGAACAAAAAATATTAGCCGATATCAAATCCAACGGACTGGATATTGGTTCAAGATACAAAATCCAGCAGGAATCAAGTTATTTTGTAGTACGGGACATGTAGGGAACAAAAACACAAGACTCAAGAATGGCATATTCGGCTGTAGATTTGATATGATTTTTTTTACAGTATTTTCGTTCTTGGACAATCATTTGTTTTTTATTCATGATATCTTCTTAGTACTTGTTTTCAAGACTGAATTGTACATTATATCCGGTAGGCTGATATCTTAGTACCTCCAGTCAACACTGTATTGTACAGTTTATCTATGTCACTATCTCACTATAAAATATTTCATTAAATCACTATATCATTATATCTCTATATTTTTACGGTAGACTTCTCAGGGTAAATATTACCTGAGAGCCGTTCGCAAAAAAATTGAGTTTAGACGATACATTCTCTATCGACTACTCACCAAAGGATAGTTCAGACTCAGGTACAATCTTTGGCAGCTATTTGTCGCCTCATTGTATAGGATGGTGTTGTCTGTTAGGGGAGAACCGACTCTAATAGGGCAAGAGGATGCTACGAGATTATGCAGAAAGCGGCGAGAAGCTCGCTCAAAAAAATTTACGTTGGCTCCTCGTAACGCCAACTCGGAATTCTTCGATGCCTTAACATAGTGCACGCCATCTAACCTAAGGAGTATACTTGAAGGTGCAAGGGATCTTGCAGTACAAAGGGTTGGATCTCAGGTTCCGACAGAGACAGAGTTTGTGAGACAGAGTTTGTGAGACAAAGGCCTTTAACTCACAAACAAAGAAATCTTCACAGCCTTCCACCTGGACATTGTTACTGTGCTTCGCATCATCAATAGTTACAAGTACCGACTTCACCCTGATGCAGTGCTGTCGGCCAGACATCTGAATAACCATCATCCAAGAGATCAAGGATAAGATCTCGTGCAGCTCCTAGCGAGTTCTAACAAAGACAATGCGTTTCGATCGATCCTTGAGGAAATATAGACTCTGCAAGGCGAAAAGTTGTGGATAAGCAGCCGAACGTCTGGAGGCTGCTGTAAAGTTGGAGAGCCAAGAGTGAGGGCAGAGACCCCCAAATACCAATGCCACTATATACCACTATACCACTATACCACTATATCACTTTTTCACTATATAACCTATTAGCTATACATAATAAATGGATCTATAACACAATAATATTTCGGAGGCCAATGTTATCATCAATATAGCTTTTACTTCTAATACTTTCTTAATTCTTTAACTTTAATTGGTTAGATTAGGTAGATTACCTGTCGTAATTAATTGCTAATTTAAAAAACATTCATTATTATATAATGTTCAATTAAAATGTTATTATAGTATGATAGTTTCCTTCTCATTGTTTTCTGTTAAACCAGAAGTAAATAATGGGCAAAAACAACATCATCAAGAAGGGCAGCATTTGGCTTCCTGCCTATAAATCACATTTTTGCAGTCAGGGCAGACCAAGTGGGTGTCAAGGCATCCATCCACACAGAACGGGGCCCACATGGCAGGCCAGCAAACCATGCACAGACACACAGCCCATCCCACAGTCACCTTTCCAGTCACCTTCAGCTGCACAGGAGGAACTTGGGATCTGCAAAATGGGCATCCTTGATGTTGGTTTAGGTTGCTTTGGGTATGCACAACTATATATCAAAGGAAAGACGAAATAGATAATGCTTTTTAATTCAAAATGGTTATACCTTGTTGTTGTTGGGTATAAAATGCTGGTGGATTGGTGGGGTATAATGGAATCTGTCGAATAAGGTTTTCATGCTGAGTTTGTGGCTGCTGCGCAAATTGCATTGCGTTGTTCCTCGTGAGGTAAGGATTCAGTCCGTGGGATAAAGGCTGTCCGACCGGGAGCCTTTCTTCTTGCTCTTCATTAAACTGTTGTGGGTTCATCTTGTTTGTGATGGATCGATGATGGTTAGAATATTACTGATATTTTGATATTAAAAAAATATGTGATAATATATTTATAATATTATACAATACATCATATATGCAATCAGATTCTGCTTGTTCTTTTGAGTGCCTAGTTGTATGTTGCTTTATATTTTTAATGGTTCTATTAGGAAACAAAAAAAGTTCATCCGACTAATATCTCAAAACCCCTTTTTTATATCATAAAAAACCATTTTAATAGCAATATTTTTTAAAATTATCTATATAGATCAATAAGCATAAATTCGCCAATAGAACTCGATGTCGGAATATACAAATACTAGATAATAATGTTTCAGAAATTTAATAATTCTATAGAAAATCTTATATCGGGCACCATCGATGAACACCAGCTCCTTCTCAACGACCTTCTCGAGCAGACAAAGATATTCCCAGGCCCCTTCGAGTACATCCTGGGCCTCAAGTACTCCGAACTCAGAATGCCCAAGTCTTCTTGGGCAGACAGCTTCTCTAAGCTTGTCTACGCGCTGCGAACAGCTGACACCGATTACATGGATGACAGCATTGCATTTAACGCTTTCAGGATAGCCTCCTACTTATTCTTCAAACTTTCTGACGAGGTGTCGACGAACTGTACAGACATGACGTTTCTTCTGGAAAATTACCAGAGCATATTTGGTGTCCGCAAGATCATGGTTCATATTTGTCAGAAGAACCCCTTTGTCCTGCTCTGCGAGTCGTTGGTAGGACTGATGGCGGTCAAGAAATAAATTTTGCTGAAAATGGGTGTGCCTTCGTCATCGTCCCATGAAGGCAGCAACCATAGTAGTGTGAAAAACTTATACGAATCGATATAGACCATTATCTGCGAATCGAAGATTTCGTTTTAATAATAAGCAGCAAATGCTAAATAAAATAGAAATGAAGATAAAACCGCTGAGGCCGGAGGAGATACGTTTCAAAATAAGGTATTTAACTGCGATGATGCAGAAATGTACAAAACGGGAATGAAAATTTTAAGAGCGAATCTCTCCAGTATCAAGGCTTTGTTGTTGGGTTCTCTCCAAAACAAAGCATTCGAGCCGAGTTGTGACCACGCCATATCCTTGAGGATCAGCATCCTTCAGCGCTATGATCATCTCATGAGTGCGTTGTATATCAGCAAATATGTCAAATTTTGTTTAAGGTTGGGATTAAAACTCGCGCAGTCACTCGTCAAACGAAAAGCTTCCTGCTTAAGCATTCGGACCAAGTAACAACAGCTCCTACTTGAAAACATGTTCAGAGACTACTGTGTAGGTACATACCTACCTGAAAAATAGGCAGAGTCCCTCAAAAGCAAGTTTGAAGAATATCGCAAGCAAACTAAAAGGCATACTGTCCACAATATGGTCAGAGATATTATTAGTGAAACTGATGAGGAGGAATAAAACTATAATAATGTCAAAGTCAGCTCTTCTGCACACCACCAGGCAGGCAAACCGCACATTCAGACCAGTATTAACAGCAATTCTCGTTACCGACCTGGTCATAGCCTAAAATACAATAGTGGCTCTCCCTCAGAACAGTTCAAATCCAAGACATTAGACAATCGAATACAAATCCTCAACAACACGATCGGGTAAGAGCAGCTTTCGGCGAATTGCAAAAATAGAGTGTTCCACAAATCAAATCAAGTGCTTTACGAGCGGGAACTCATCCAGCATAACCGCATCATTTCGAATTCGACAAGCAATTCTAATTCCAACAGCGTCAGTCGGACCACCAGCAAAAATATCAGCAAAATTATCAGCAAAATCATAAGCAGCAATAACACCTCCCGAAGAAACGATAACAAAAGACTTGATATGGTGCGAACTCCAAAATAATAAGAATAAGCAAAAGTATGTAGTCAACGTAGCTCGTTAACCGAAAATATGAAAAAGATCCTGCACTTATTTTACCCTCCTGCCAGCATACATACCACTGCGGTAGCAAACTTGAAAAAAAAGCCGTTTCTTTACGACCTTATCAAGGATTCCTCAGCGCCCAAAATTAGAAAAGTCGAGCTTATCTAGCTTGATAAGTAGCACGCTGAGATATGTGGACCGGGCACATCCATCATCCCGTAAGTATAGGAAAACTTTAGCAAATAGTTGTCAGACATCGTTCTAAATATCGGCTCCAACTACGATAATACCATGAAGATGAGGAGCTCGAAGACATACAGTAAGTCAAGAATATCAATGCGGCTGGAATCCCCAGACGAAGCTCAAAAGGCCAGGATGAGTGGACTGATCAAGCCAACTAAACTACGACCAAGCAATTCAAATTCAGGTTCAACTTTCAAAAGATGCAGCGAATCTCTCAAGATTCGGCCTTCTAAAAAATCCATCAATGCATAAGCTATCTTTCCAGCGCTCCTAAACGGGATAGTTTTTCCTAACGCAACCAATATTATCAGTAATCCCGCCTCCTCGCATACCCATTTCAACGACGACTGGTCCCTTCTGTCCAACTTCTCTTTTTCCAACTATCATCAGCGGGAGTACGTGAGGGTCAAGGTTAATATAGTCTAATAACCTTCCAAATGGACCCTGAGAATCTGTTTCCTGCTTGGCGGCAAATCCAAATGCCTCGATATTTGCAGCATCGTCCACCAGTAAAAAACAACAACTAACGTCTTTGGAATCTTGGCCAGCGAATTTCGCATTAAAATAGAAAACTCTCCACTCTTTGTGGAGTTTTACAGCGGTTTTAATGAGGCTAAATACAAGCAGTAACTCATTGAATTCACCCAAATGTATCTCTCTGGAAAGCGAGGACGACTTTTGGAGGAGACTAAGCTCAGACAGTGCTTCAACCTCAAAGAATGCCTGGCGCAATACCTCAAGTGGAGCATTCACGAGGAAATGAAACCAGCAGGCAACTCTTTTCAGGTCACCGATGGCCACATCAAGCCCAAAGACACCCTCAAATTCTGTACGTTATTTTCGCAGATCATGAATGCAGTCAGCGACAACAGTGTCAATCGATTGGAGCTCTTCGACACTAAAACCAGAAAAACTTTACTAGAAATATACAAACATCTGCATATCAGCCGCAAGATCCTGTTTAGGGGGTTCTTTAAGAGCAAAACAGATTATGTATTCAGCTATATTTCCGTTGAGGAGGGGGAGCTCAAAAAGTTGTACAGTAGCAGTGATATTGAGTTTATGGAGAATACACAATCGTATTTTCGATTTTTCGAGGCGGTTCAATCCAAGCCTCTCCGAGTTGGCTGCACGAAAAATAACGATCTAGGAGAACTGATAAACGCAAAAACCAAGTCAGATATTGTGGTGGATAATTTATTTTTCAAAAGAGGCGTCAGACCTACTCTCAAGCTCATCCTCGCCAAGGTATTGCATAAAATTTACGAAGTGAGTTTTCGAGAGCAAGATGAAAAGGTCTGGGGCATCAACAAAGGCTGTCCGGATCTGCTTCCCTGGGACAACTAAGAGCACCGCATCGACATCATTGAAGATGCTCCTTTGCTGTTATAATAATCTAGAAAGTAATAAGACAATATGGTTGGATCAGAACGTGATAAAATACTTCAAAATATAAATATACCGAAACAGGTAATCGTGCCCCATGCTGCCTCCAAATGGACCTACTCCACAAATAGGTATTTTCGGTCCCACCAGAGCCATTGCGACATTCTGGTCACCAAGAACTACTCTTCCTCAACACCCTGCTCAGCCACGAATGACCAATATTACAAGCTAGATTGCATCTTTCGCAGGACCAGGAGACACTATTCGCTCAAAGTCCCAAAAAATGTCTTACTGGACAGTACCTCCTCCAACTCTGACCAATAGATCCTGGAATCAACCCTACTATCCCAAATGATCGAGAGACTAACTATCTGCGAAGTCTAGTACCACAAACAGTTGGGCATAGACTTGCCGCCCGACCACCACTTCATCAGCAGTCGGAACAGCAAAAAATATAACAAATATTCTCTAAACAACATCAGATATTCAGGTCGGTTTATTTATGTCCACAAGGAGCATAAATACCAGAAGCTCAGAAAATCCATAAAGCAGTGCCTCTGTAAAATGGTATTCAACAATTCTACTGTTCTCTCAGTGTTTAAGTATACGTGTCTTCAGATTGTGGAGCTCCAGGTATATAACAGGATAACATGCTCCTATAAAGTAGGGTTCCTGAGCAAGGAAGAAGTTCTGAAATACGAAAGTAAAACTGGCATTGAGTTCAAAACCACTTAGTTATTTAAAGCTCTTTTCTATGAACAATTCGTAATCAACTAATCAAACATCGTGTGCAAGAATGATTTTGGATTGAATGTGCAGCTCGCTCCTTTCGTCCTCAGTTATTACCTGTCGATACCGATTGCTAACACTCTCAGATCCTATACTGTCTTTACCGAAGAGCTCGATGGGGAAAAGATCTACGGAATTTACATGTTCGACTACTCTTCTAGGACTGAGGATAGCCCATCCTATTCGCTGATAGGCTACGACCCTTATGGCAGCTATACAGCTACAATCTCATACGCCCAAATCTCGCATACAGACGTCAATCGCATGTGGGTGGATGAGGGCTTCAATAGATCTTGCCGCAACCAATCCCACTTTTAGAAGCAACAACACTCCTTCATCCGCAAGAAGATCGATTAGGATATTATCTTTGCTTATAGGTCGATGGACCCTTTGAATGTCGTGTCGAGTGTCAAAGTTAACGCATTCTTAACAGGGCTGATCGATGGAGAGGCTTCCTAGTTTATTATCGATTAAAAAGTTACGCGGATGGATCAGTTGGTCAATGAGAAAACTGGGGTTACTTATGTCAAAGTGGGAGAGCAAAAGTTTATCAAAGCTCCCAATGGTTTTGATTGGAAAAAATGTTATGAACTTGAAATTTGGTGATATTTAGGATAACTTCATAATGATTATCAATTGTTGATCACTTGTGTTCATAGTCTTCCCTTATTTTATAATCTGTTGGGTGATTATTGGATGTAACTATAATATTTTTTTGAATTATAGACTAAGTCAACTAAATCCTTTAAATCAAGAATTATAATATTATTATTTTTTAATAAATATTCAAAATAATGGAACCCGAAAAGATTAGAAACAAATGTTTGGTGAACGACCCAGCAATTATTATCAGATAACTCAACAGTAATACCCAATCAAAGACATAGCTCATATCAAAATCTAATAATCGTATTCATAATATATCTCTTTTTATAGTTATGGAGCATCTGAAAGACCCACAACGCAAATAAGCACTCTTTAAGATCCTGATACAGTCATTGCATAATCTAGGATACAAGTAATATTTTATACCAGTTTTTATAAAACTACTTTCACAATTGTTAGAGACTCTGCACAGACTCTGGAAAATTAGTCAGGAGTTCGTTTTTACGACCCCTAAGTCATACAGCTCGAGCAAAGATTGTCAGATAAAGATCTCAAGGTAGTAGGCTCTGAAGAAACCTAGCTGCTCGAGTCCATCATGAACAGTTTTCAGTAAAGCCAAAAGAGGGAACTCAGGTTTTTAATATTCGAACTAAACCTTACTCTACTTTACGATCATTAAAAAACCAGCAAAGATTTCGAAGTGCAATTGATTTCGTTAATACAATAGTATTCCACTGCAACCACTGAAGAGCTTCCTAAAGACCTGGAATCACGTTTAGACGATATTGTGAGGTCATTGCTTCTTGAAAAACCTACATTTAAACCTCGAGATATGTAAATAAAATATTTAAAGTTCCCTCATTTTTTTTTTTGCTTTTAGATCAATATATATATACATATTTATCATTTTTTTATATGTAGTAATTATAATAATGAACTATGTTTTTTTTATAGAATTATCAAGGAGATTTTAAAGAAATGCGAGAAAACCGGCATTCCTACCGACTGCATATCCCAAATCTTAAAGAAGCATCATCTTAGAAACAGAAGGTCCTCTGACAGCAACCCATTTTAGTTTCTGGGATACGAATTGTCTGATCCCTCTTCCGAAAATACAACGCAACTGCCGCAAGTGCTCCTGTCCTCGCCTCTTTTTACCGTCAAACACTAAATTCACTTCCTAAAATTGAACACAGATGGCACCATCTTAGCCACAGGAGGCAATTCCTCTTTGGTGAAGTCTCGTCAACTCAGTTCCAAATAATGCGAGCTGACTTTGTGGAAAGTCAAAGAAGCCTCATCAGATCCTATGGGCAAGCGGGAAAATTATATTATAAATAACGTTTTCATCGAGGGAGCCAGGCTGGAAGACATGGTGTGGCACTGTGATCAAAACCGTATCTCGTCAAAAATAAAGACTGAGCAACAGGAGGTATTGGTGACTGTCTTCAACACAAAAATCGTAATTTGGAACCGCCTTTTACAAGAGCAA